>JASTWF010001327.1:0-91069 GCA_030390025.1 Squalus acanthias | reverse complement strand
GGACATAAAAAACCTGCAAGGGGACATAGACAGGCTAAGTAAGTGGGCAGAGATTTGGCAGATGGAATACAACACTGGAAAGTGTGAGGTGATGCACTTTGGCAGGAAAAATCCTAGAGCAATTTATTATCTTAATGGCAAGAAACTGGAGAGTACTGAAGTGCAAAGGGATCTGGGGGTCCTGGTGCACGAAACTCAAAAGGTTAGTATGCAGGTGCAGCAAGTGATTAAGAAGGCAAATGGAATGTTGGCTTTCATTGCTAGGGGGATAGATATAGGGAGGTATTGCTTCAGTTGTACAAGGTATTGGTGAGACCGCACCTGGAATACTGCATACAGTTTTGGTGTCCTTACTTAAGGAAAGACATCCTTGCTCTCGAGGCAGTGCAAAAAAGGTTCACTCGGTTAATCCCGGGATGAGGGGGTGGTCATATGAGGAGAGGTTGGGTAGATTGGGACTCTACTCATTGGAGTTCAGAAGAATGAGAGGCGATCTTATTGAAACATATAAGATTGTGAAGGGGTTGGATCGGGTGGATGCGGGGAGGATGTTCCCGATGACGGGTGAGACGAGAACTAGGGGACATAGTCTTAGAATAAGGGGCTGCTCTTTCAAAACTGAGATGAGGAGGAACTACTTCACTCAGAGGGTGGTAGGTCCATGGAATATGCTGCCACAAAAAGCTGTAGAAGCTACATCATTAAATAAATTTAAAACAGAAATAGACAGTTTCCTAGAAGTAAAGGGCATTAAGGGTTACGGGGAGCGGGCAGGAATTTGGACATGAGTCTAGGTTCGGATCGGTCATGGCCCTGTGGGTAGTGGAGCGGGCCCAGGGACCGTGTAGCCTGATTCTGCTCCTATTTCGTGTGTACAATTCTGTTAGATGCAGGAGATGGTTCTGTGATAGATAGTAGATTGGCGGTTAGGATCAGATCAGCCATGATCTTATTGAATGGCGGAGCAGGCTCGAGGGGCCGATTGGCCTACTCCTGCTCCTATTTCTTATGTTCTTATGTTCTTATGTACAGATGAGTATGAAACAGTTACATGATCAATGTATTGATGTGCTTTCTCTGTCTCTAATTTCTCCATTCTCCTCGTTGACTCCTCCCCAGGATCAGCGGGCAGTGCCGATCGCTGCCTCTCCATCCTCTGGGATGGTGGCGTTGACCTTCAGCCATGTCAGAGTCATTGACCTCTGCCCGCTGTTCTCCTGGGTAAATTCACCTTCTCTGCTGCTCGCTGGATCTGGACGAGCTGGCCTAAATCTTACTTCCTTTGATCTGAGGGAAAATCTCAATGTCATTCTTCAAACTGCTGGTATCCAGCAAGGCAGTACATTTTTCATTTCTCTCACCCCTCTCTCACCACCACCATCCCCGCCCTGGCAAAGGACGAGGTCCTGCTGCCTGGAGGTGCATTTCCCATCTTCTACATGCACTAGACAAAGAACTCCTGCACTGCAGTACTTTATACTGCCAAGTAAAGCTGGAAACAAACTAAAATCTACCTTAATCTTGTAACTACAACTTCTACTACTAAACATTTATAGTTCTACATACATTTTAGAGTCAAAATACCATTTAATACATCCTTGATTCTTACGGAATCCTCCTCGATGTTATCATTCTGAATGGCACACTGTTGGAATTCACTCCCTGAGGCACAAGTAAGGAGTGTGATGGAATACTCTCCACTTGCCTGGATGAGTGCAGCTCCAACAACATTCAAGAAGCTCGACTCCATCCAGAACAAAGCAGCCCGCTTGATTGGCACCTCATCCACCACCTTAAACATTCACTCCCTCCACCACCGGCATACCGTGGCTGCAGTGTGTACCATCTACAAGATACACTGCAGCAACTCGTCAAGGCTTCTTCGGCAGCACCTCCCAAACCCACAACCTCTTCCACCTAGAAGGACAAGGGCAGCAGGCGCATGGGAACACCACCACCTCCAAGTTCCCCTCCAAGTCACACAGCATCCTGACTTGGAAGTATATCGGCCGTTCTTTCATCGTCGCTGGGTCAAAATCCTGGAACTCCCTCCCTAACAGCACTGTGGGAGTACCTTCACCACACGGACTGCAGCGGTTCAAGAAGGCGGCTCAGCACCACCTTCTCAAGGGCAATTAGGGATGGGCAATAAATGCTGGCCTTGCCAGCGACGCCCACATCCCATGAATGAATTTTAAAAAATGTGTTAATCACCTCACAGTCTTGATAGGACAGTGAAGCACTGGAACCCAGACATGCCAGGGGCCATGTTCACTCCACTAATCTCTCAGTCTCTTTTTAACAAAGAGCCTTACACACCATTTTGAGGGAACATTTTGAGGCAATTTTTAGGCCATTTTCCCCACATGACTCTGTGGTCTGCTGCTGCTGCTCTTCAGGAAATGGAAGTGAGGGCTGGGAGGTTATTATAGGAAGAACAGCCCATCAGGTATGACAGAATACATTTGGTGAGTAATTTTGCCTAGATTTCACAGGATTACACAGGATATACAGCACAGAAACAGGCCATTCGGCCCAACCAGTCCATGCCGGCGTTTATGCTCCACTCGAGCCTCCTCCCGTCTTTCCTCATCTAACTCTATCAGCATAACCCTCTATTCCCTTCTCCCTCATATGCTTGTCTAGCCTCCCCTTAAATGCATCTATACTATTCGCTTCAACCACTCCCTGTGGTAGTGAGTTCCACATTCTCACCACTCTCTGGGTAAAGAAGTTTCTTCTGAATTCCCTATTGGATTTCTTGGTGACTATCTTATATTGATGGCCTCTAGTTTTGCTCTTCCCCACAAGTGGAAAAATTATCTCTGTATCCACTCTATCAAAACCTTTCATAATTTTAAAGACCTCTATTAGGTCACCCCCTCAGCCTTCTTTTTTCAAGAGAAAAGAGACCCAGCCTGTTCATCCTTTTCTGATATGTATACCCTCGCATTTCTGGTATCATCCTTGTAAATCTTCTCTGCACCCTCTAGTGCCTCTATATCCTTTTTATAATATGGCGACCAGAATTGTACGCAGTACTCCAAGTGTGGTCTAACCAAGGTTCGATACAGGTTTAGCATAACTTCTCTACTTTTCAATTCTATCCCTCTAGAAATAAACCCTAGTGCTTGGTTTGCTTTTTAATGGCCTTGCTAACCTGTGTCGCAACTTTTAGTGATTTGTGTATTTGTACTCCGAGATCCCTTTGCTCCTCTACCCCACCTAGACTCGCACCCTCCAAGTGATGTGACCTCCCTATTCCTCCTACCAAAATGTAATACCTCACATTTATCTGTGTTGAACTTCATTTGCCCATTATTTGCCCATTCTGCAAGTTTATTAATGTCCTCCTGTAATTTGTTGCAGTCCTCCTCAGTATTGACTATCCCCCCCCAATTTGGTGTCATCCGCAAATTTAGAAATTGTGTTTTTGATTCCAAAGTCTAAATCGTTAATGGCCCAGAAATTGATCTCGCTCTGTTCCCGCGGGGGTAAGCCTTCCCCGCGATGTCTCACCTCGCTTATGCTTTTTCTGATCCAGCTCGCACGAACTTGATGTTCCAGACATCAGCTGTGCTGGGCTTGCGTATCCCAGCGGCGTAGTGAATTCGTGCGAGCTGTGGGATCACGTGACTCAGTTAGAGCCAATGGCAGCACACCATCTTCCATTCATAAGTCTCACAGCATGGCTGTGAGACTTATGAATCTTACACCCCCCCAAAATAACAGCTAAACCTCAATTAAATTTAAAAAAAAAACCATCACATTAATAAAATAAGTATAGTTAATTAAATTAACCATTTTAAATAAAAAATTAAATTTTTGAAAAAATTTAAAATCTTTTAAAAAGTTATAAAAATAAACTTACCTGTCTTTAAAGTCTCTAAAAAAGATATACCTGTAAAAAAAAATTCAAAAAAATACTTAATTCACTACTTACCTTCTTAAAAGCGGGTCTTACTCCTCCTTTTTACATTTCCAAAATCTTCCCTACTTACCTGCGCGTCCAAAGCATGAAGTGCACAGCGTGCGCGCAGCCTGTAGCGCGCACGCGATGCACCCAGGCCCCGCCCCCTTTTCGGAAGAGCAATTGCCGGTTTTCAGCGCATGCGCAGGGCATGCAGAAAACCGGCAATTGGAGTGGGAATACGCGAGAGTATGCAGTGCGTACTCTCGCGTCCCGGGATCAATTTTCGGCCCAATATAAATTGTGAACAACAGTGGTCCCAGCACTGATCCTTGTGGAACACCACTACCCACCTTCTGCAACTGTGAATAGCTACCCTTTACTCCTACTCTCTGCTTTCTGTCCTGAAGCCAGCCAGCTATCCATTCTGCTACTTGTCCCCTGACTCCTCATTCTCTGACCTTGTTCATCAGTCTATTATGGGGTACCTTATCGAAGGCCTTTTGTAAATTAGAATAAACTTGCCCACAATTAGACTGACACAAAAGTGTTATCGGAAGTGTATGACAATGCATTCTGTATGCACGACTCATAAGATATTAAAAATGTTAACTTTAATATATCCTAGTAGATTGCCACGGTGTTTATTATGGTAAGTTGGAGGGTATGCTGTTTTAAAAGGACAGGAGCATTACTCCATTTAATGCACATTGTATTACTCTTGATCTATGGGCGCCTATATGTGACCTGGCTTTTCCTTTTAAACCACAAGATTTAACTTCTCAAACATTCTGTGGTCAATTTGAGATTCATTGCTCCTGGGGACATCCTATCTCACAGCACCACAGCTGCTACTAGACCCTGCACATTGTGGATCAGCACATTCATTCCCACTGGGCTGCATGCCCTTCAATCCATCATGACAAACAAAAGAACAGAGTTTCTTGAAATCTCACATTGCCAGAGATTTTGGGGCTGAAATTGGACTTTGCCCGTTTTCTGGGCAGAAACACATCCAGCGTCATGTTGGTTCAGTCGCTGTGGAGACGACAGTGGCGACTGCTGAGAACAGGCGCAAGGCCCCTTGGATAGGATAATAAGGGACCGATAGCCTGTTTTAGGGCCCATCCTGGAGATGTGTTTGCTTTGAGCGGAACTGTGCTCAGGATTACCAGGTCTACCTGCGGCTTAACCAGCGATCCTTAAAAGGACTACTGGAGGCCGCCACCAAAAGGTAAGTTTTAAAAGAATCCTTACCTGAATGTAGAGCCGGGAGGATCAGGAGTGTTCCTCCTGTCTCCACGTTAAATCTGTGGCCAGAGCTTTCCCCCTCCTGACTGCCTCCCCCTTCCCAGATTTACCATTGGCCCTCGCCTGACACCCAGGCAGCCAATCTCTCTCCCCCTTGTGACTGGCAAGCTGCCTGTGGGGCCGTGACTGGTGCCCACAGCTCACCGGTACTGTACTCATGAGGTCAGCGGACCAATTTGCCCTGTTCCTGAAGCTGGCCTCTTCAGGTGTGTGCCAGGATCGCACCTACGTCCTGGTAAAGATCAGTTTATGTTATTTTAATTGTAAGTGTGTGTGAGTAAATTATTTTCTCAATCTTAATAGGGACCAAGTTGAACTCAAAAAGAGAACTGAGGATATGCAGTACTTTGTAACTGAGTTTCCTGAGTGGAAACGCCGGCTGACGGGACACACACGTGAACTACGAGAGATTGCAAACAGCATCGATGAGTATCACAAAGGTGCAACAATTGCAAATGTCACAGGATCTTCCATCAGTGCTGTGGGAGGCATCCTAACCATTGCAGGATTAATCGCCGCTCCTTTCACAGCAGGTGCGTCCTTGGTGCTCACTGGGGTGGGAGCGGGCATCGGTGGGGCTGGTGCTGTCACTAATCTGACAGCTGGCATCACTGAATCTGTTCAGCAGTCACAGCAACAGAAAAGGGTAGCTGAGATCATCGAACAATATAACAGTGACTGGGAGAAAATGTCAGAACGTTTGAATGACATCTGCAGTGTTGTTCAATTCTTGAGTCAACGCAGCGAGCTAGAAATGACAGAATCGGACAATTCGTATTTAATTAAAGCTGTAAGTCAATCTAGTTCCATCGCCACTAAAAGTGTTACAGTGGCAAGCTCAGTACTGGCCAAACAAATGTTGAAGAAAACTCCCGGCCTAAAAGAACTAGCCAAGAAATTGACAGCATTGAGTGGCAATGTTCGAAATACACAGTATGTAAAGGAAACTAGAAATGTGAAAAGCCTGCTTTCTGGAACTACTCTGGCAATGTCTAAAACCGCGAGAACTGTTGCAGGAGTGGCGTCAGCAGTCTTTGTTGCATGGGATGTCTACTCTATAACAACGGACTCCATTGAGCTGAGTAAAGGAAGTAAAACTGAAGTTGCTGAAAAGATACGAAATGAAGCTCAGAGGATAGAGGATGCATTAAAAGTGTATGAAGACATATATCAATCTCTAAAAAACATTCTTGAGAGAGACTGAGTCGGTGTATTAACAATGGGTAGCGGGCTAGCAGAAAAAGCATGAAAAGTGCGTCCTGATTTCAAAGGGCCTGGCTCTAATTTTAAGGTTGTGCCCCCTTGTGCTGGATTCTCCCACCAGGGGAAATAGTTTCTCTCGATCTACCCTATCGAATCGCTTTATCATATAAAGAGCTTAATTAGTTCACCTCACATCCTTCGATACTCAAAGGAATACAAGCCAAGTTTATGAAACCTGTTCTGAGAATTTAACCCTTCAAGCCCTGATATCATTCTGGTAAATCTGCGCTGCTCCCTCTCCAAGGCCAATGTGAAATTTGTGCATATGGAGACCGAAAGCCCTTTGAAAGAAAACACAGACTTGCATTTATGTAGCGCCTTTCACGACCACCGGACGTCCCAAAGCGCTTTACAGCCAATGAAGTACTTTTTGAAGCGTGGTCATTGTTGTAATGTGGGAAACGCGGCAGCCAAATTGCGCACAGCAAGCTCCCACAAACAGCAATGTGATAATGACCAGATAATCTGTTTTTAGGGATGTTGATTGAGGGATAAATATTGGCCCCAGGACACCGGGGATAACTCCCCTGCTCTTCTTCGAAATAGTGCCAGGGATCTTTTACGACCACCTGAGAGAGCCGACGGGGCCTCGGTTTAACATCTCATCAGAAAGACGGCACCTCAACAGTGCAGCGCTCCCTCAGCACTAGCACTGGAGTGCCAGTCTAGATTTCTGTGCTCAAGTCCCTGGAGTGGGACTCGAACCCACAACCTTCTGACTGAGGCTGAGGGTGCCCACAGAGACACACTGACTCAGAGGGTGAGGGTGCCCACAGAGCCACAGCTCACTCAGAGGGTGAGGGTGCCCACAGAGACACACTGACTCAGAGGGTGAGGGTGCCCACAGAGCCACACTGACTCAGAGGGTGAGGGTGCTGCCTGTTGTTTTAAAGCAACCTTCTGTTGTTCACTTGAGTAGTAACAAGTTCAGTCTCCTGGTTAGAATCATTTTATTCTTTAACTTCAGCATAAAAAGCAATTTACAAGTGGAGTATTGCCACAGATAGAGCACGCGAGCATAGGCATGCGTTCCTTCTCATGCTGCTTGAACAAGGGAAAAGCCTCTATTTATAAACTATTTTCTTATCAAACTGGAACCTGCATTGCCTTATCTGGTATTGTCTGGCTACTGCATCGTACAGAGACACAAGTCTATATTTCTTCAAAATACATCAACAATCTTGCACGTAAGATGCTGTGTCCTTGCTGTGGTGAGCATAACCCTTCTGGTCTCTAGACATTCTTATTATGAACATAGCATTTCTAATCTAGACATTCTTATTATGAACGTGTCCAAGGTCTACTTTGATTGCGAATGGCTGTTGCTAGGCTAAGGTAACTCTGTCTCTCTCTCTCCCTCGACTGTTGCTTGGCTATCTCCCTCATCTACCAACACTACCCACTGAGCCACGGCTAACACGGCTTTGCTCCTCCACAGCTCCGAGTCTCTCACCATTTGTCTTTCTCTGATTTAAAGTGGACGAGCTCACACTTTCCCACACTGAACTCCATCTGCCATACTTTTGCCCACTCACTTCGTCTGTCGATGTGCATTTGTAACTTCCTGCTCCCATCTACACAGCTTACTGTGCCTCTTAACTTAGTGTCATCTGCAAACTTGGATATACAACGCTCTATTCCTTCATCCAAGTCATTGATATCTATGGTGAAAAGCTGGAGCCCCAGTACAGATCGCTGGGGAACACGACTTTTCACAGCCCCCCAATCAGAGAACGTTCCCTTTATCCCTACTCTCTGTCTCCTACTCCCAACCAATGGCTGACCTATGTCATGAGGTTACCTCCAATTCTATGTGCTCTCATTTTTGTTAATAATTTGTTGTGTGAAGCCTTATGCCTTTTGGTGTCCCATATAGAGAGAAAGAGGCATTTATATCGACCCTTTCACAACCTCAGGATGTTGCAAAGTGCTTTACGGCCAATTCAACTTAATTGGAGATAATTAAACATGGAGTTGTAGGAAAGTTGGGTACAGATTTTGGAAGTGACAGGTTCAAGGATCTTGGAAAAGGGAGGAGGGTATGGGGTGGTACTTTGGAAGGACAGAGGGATCAAGGTGGCTGTTTTGAGGTGGTGGTAATAATGGCACTTTTGAAAGGGAGGGAAACAGTACCTCAGGAGTCAGAATCATTTATGATGTTAAATAATATGGGATGGGGGGGTGGGGGGGCAAGAGCAGGAGGTGAATTTTATGGAAGAGGAGGCCAGAGAGGGAGAGAAACTGGAGAAAGACACGAGTCCAGGGCTAAGGCCTGGGGGAGCTTTGGCTTGGTAGCAAAGGGGAAGGGGGGGAAGCAACAGAGGAAGCTGAAGAGAGACTCTCAATCTTAGTGACCAAGAGCTACTCACACTGGTTGGAGGTGAAGGTCGAGTGGGCAGAGGAGAGGGATTTAAGGAGACAGTTGGAAGTGGAGAAGACAGACCTTTACTGTCCAGGATGGCCCTGGAGCAGTTTATGGTTTTCCCAGAGGAAAGTGCGGCCTGATAACACTTGATGCAATCCAGCCAGATATGGTGATTGGTGACTAAACCAGACACTCTCAAGTTTACGTTCCTTGGACTTGAACGCGCTAATATTGGAGCCATTCCAGAGGAGTGACTGGGGTGGGAGAGAGTGAAGGTTTTGCTGGGGACAAAGGCATCAAAGGTGGAGATGAAAAAGTGGCTGAGAAGATTGAGAGCCATAGAGGTATCGTGGTGAATGGAGGGTCTAATGCTGGGAAGTTAGGAGTTTGATAGTGCCGTTAGTGACTTGAGGGAGCATGTTTTCCAGCAGAATAAAGCGAGGTTACACCGGATATACGGCACAGAAACAGGCCATTCGGCCCAACCCATCCATGACGCCGTTTATGCTCCACTCGAGCCTCCTCCCGTCTTTCCTCATCTCACTATCAGTATAACCCTCTATTCCCTTCTCCCTCATATGCTTGTCCAGCCTCTGCTTAAATGCATCTATACTATTCGCTTCAACCACTCCCTGTGGTAGCGAGTTCCACATTCTCAGCACTCTCTGGGTTAAGAAGTTTCTTCTGAATTCCCTATTTGGTTTCTTGGTGACTATCTTATATTGATGGTCTCTAGTTATGCTCTTCCCCACAAGTGGAAAAATTATCTCTGTATCCACTCTCTCAAAATTTTTCATAATTTTAAAGAGCTCTATTAGGTCACCCCTCGGCCTTCTCTTTTCAAGAGAAAAGAGACCCAGTCTGTTCATCCTTTCCTGATAGGTATAACCTCACATTTCTGGTATCATCCTTGTCAAGCTTTTTAGTACCCTCTCCAGTGCCTCTATATCCTTTTTATAATACGGTGACCAGAATTGTACGCAGTACTCCAAGTGTGGTCTAACTGTAGGGTTCTCAAAATCCCAACATTCCCCAGAGTTATTAATAAGGGGTACCCTGGACAAAGTGGCTTCTAGACCTCGTGGCAGAAGCCTGCGACATTGAACAGAAACCAGGGCCCTGCAAAAACAGGCCAGGTGACATGCAGACCTCAGTACAGACTGCCAAAGGAGGCGGGGCTGGCCTCTCCAGACAGGTGGTCGACCCGTCTCCAGCCCCATCAAACTGTTTAGCATTTATACAAAGAAGTAAAGGCAACACAAATGAACAACCATCAGACCAGCAATCATCCTCCACTTAACGAATATTTAATATCGTTAAAAACCATCTCCTGCCATTAAAGTTAACGACCTTAACGAGCCCACCAGAATTAAACAAAGCACTGGGAAGATTTGGCGGGCAAATAAGGAACAATCGAACAGTATAACTTCAGAGTTCTACAAGCCGGAGTGCTACAGAGACCTGTGCTGGAAGAAGCGGGAGTTCTACAGAGAGGAGTTCCACAGGGACGAGCAGTTTTGCAGCCTAGCAGTTTAAAACAAGCTGTTCAAGCCAGACAGACGAGGCCACAAGCAGGACAGCTGAAGCACAGGAGTTCTCCAGTACACAGTTCAACAGAAACAAGACCGTTCAACAAAGAAGGCCAGCAGCTCCAGAAACAGACCGACACGCAAGAAACCAGAGCAACGGTTCCAGTGACCATCAAACACCTCGAGGCACAAGGGCCTTATGAAACTTTTTACTTAAAAGGACTTGAAACCATATCTCAACTGTCAAAGGATTCGTTTGGTGAGCATTATCCCTGGTCCTCAAGAGTCTAACTTAGCTAGTAAAGTGGGGTTGGGAGGGGTGAGGTATTGTTCTACTGTCATTTCCCTCGTTTATACCGAAGTTAAGATTGACATGTTATGTTTCATCTCTGTTAAATAAACATTGGTTTTCCTCGCACCAATCCACGGGTCTGTTCGTTTGTCCTTATCGCCGCTCGATAAGTCCTGGGCTCAGAACTAGGAAGGGGATAGCGATTCGCAACCGCACAGCGGGCAGCGCAGTCCAGGAAAACATAACTGGCTGACCTACAAATAAGCCCGAGACAAAAACCCTTACATAACCAAGGTTTGATGCAAGTTTAGCATAACTTCCCTACTTTTCAATTCTATCCCTCTAGAAATAAACCCCAGTACTTGGTTTGCTTTTTTTATGGCACTTGTAGGAAAGGCTGATATTTAAAGATATTTAGTAGCTGAGAATCATATATGTATAACTTCAAGTGTAGCCATTGACCAAATAATATTACCCATAATTTCCCTTCTGAGTAACTAAAAAAGCCAAGACTTGTTCAAAATGCAGCAAAGACAGTCAAAAGCAGTTTTGCCTAAGTTTTGATAACAGCCACAGACTGCGAGTGAAGGTCAAATCATGAAATTGCTGAGAAAAACATATTATAATGCTGAATAGAACTTAGAATTCACTTAACAAAACTCATTGCAACAATATTTAAAGGATAATTAGTATAAATTGCAATAAAATGAGAGCGATCATGGAAGTTGAGGTATTTATCTGGTAGATTAAAGTGAGATAGCCTGGATACCTCAAGACAAGTGAGAATGATATGGGCCCTTGGTATAAAGGCCTTGTACCAGGGAGACAATGAAATGAAAGAGATATGGTCAATTCCAATGGGGTGAAAAGCTATACACAAGATAACAAGACAGCAGGATTAGAGTTAGTGGAAATGTACTGGAGAAGGAGTAGCCAGGTTACTAGCCTTAACCTGAGTGACAATGGTATTCTGACCATTAGAACCAATTAAAAAAGGTGATTTTGTTAAAGACCATATATGGACTCTGGCCAAAGGAACTGTTGATAAGGAAAGGGTTAAAACCTCGATACTCAAAGAACAGCTTCACACAGAGCTTTGCTGCGAAGAAAACAGACAGACTTACGACGACGTTGCCGGTGTCCGAAGGGCTCCAGAGATCTCGGGCTGCCAGCTATGCGTTTTACTATCGCCTAATCTTAAGTATTAATTACGCTGTAAGCTTAATAAATCGGATCTATTGCTCAAACATACTGGCTGCTGCCTATTGGTGTCGTGTCCAAGAACTCTGAGTGGTCACTTGACCGACTCACGCCTTATTAACCTGCGTTGCTACTTTTAGTGATTTGTGTATTTGTACTCCGAGACCCCTTTGCTCCTCCACCCCATTTAGATTCTTATTTTCCAAGTATAACGTGACCTCCTTATTTTTCATACCAAAATCTAATACCTCACATTTATCTATGTTGAAATTAATGTCGTCTTGTAATTTGTTGCAGTCCTCCTCAGTATTTTTTTATTCATTCCTGGGATGTGGGCGTCGCTGGCAAGGTCAGCATTTATTGCCCGTCCCTAATTGCCCTCGAGAAGGTGATGGTGAGCCGCCTTCTTGAACCGCTGCAGTCCTTCTTTGTAGCGGTTAGTTACAACTGAGTGACTTGCTCGGCCAATCCAGAGCGCAGTTAAGAGTCAACCACATTGCGGTGGGTCTGGAGTCACATATAGGCCAGACCGGGTAAGGACGGCAGATTTCCTTCCCTGAAGGACATTAGTGAACCAGATGGGATTTTACGACAATCCGGTAGTTTCATGGTCACCATTATTGACACGAGCTTTTTATTCCAGATTAATTTAATTAACTGAATTTAAATTCCCCAGCTGCTGTGGTTGGATTTGAAGTATTAACTATCCCCTCCAATTTGGTGCCGTCTGCAAATTTAGAAATTGCGTTTTTAATTCCAAAGTCTAAATCGTTAATAAATTTATAAACTAAAGGGTACAATCTTAAAGTGGGTGCATGAACAGAGAGACCTGGGGGTATATGCGCACAAATCATTGAAGGTGGCAGGGCAGGTTGAGAAAGTGTTTAAAAAAGCATACGGGATCCTGGGCTTCATAAACAGAGGCATAGAATGCAAAAGCAAGGAAGTTATGATTAACCTTTATAAAACACTGGTTCAGCCTCAACTGGAGTATTGTGTCCAATTCTGGGCATCGCACTTTAGGAAGGATGTGAAGGCTTTAGAGAGGGTGCAGAAAAGATTTACAAGAATGGTTCCAGGGATGAGGGATTTCAGTTACGTGGATAGACTGGAGAAGCTGGGGTTGTTCTCCTTAGAGCAGAGAAGGTTGAGAGGAGATTTGATAGAGGTGTTCAATATCATGAGGGGTCTGGACAGAGTAGCTAGAGAGAAACTGTTCCCATTGGCAGAAGGGTCGAAAATCAGACGACACAGATTTAAGGTGATTGGCAGAAGAATGTGAGGAAAAACTGTTTTACGCAGCGAGTGGTTAGGATCTGGAATGCACAGCCTGAAAGGGTGGTGGAGGCAGATTCAATCACGGCTTTCAAAAGGGAATTAGATAAGTACCGGAAGGTAAAAAAAATTGTAGGGCTACAGGGAAAGGGTGGAGGAGTGGGACTAGCTGAAGTGCTCTTGCAGAGAGCCGGCACGGGCTAGACAGGCCGAATAGCCTCCTTCTGTGCTGTTACCATTCTATGATTCTATGAAATTGTGAACAGTGCTCCCAGCACTGATCCTTGTGGGACCCCATTTCCAACCTTCTGCCACTCTGAATAGCTACCCTTTACGTCTTGTCTCTGCTTTCTGTCTTGTAGCCAGCTAGCTATCCATTCTGCTACTTGTCCCCTGACTCTGCATGCTCTGACCTTATTCATTAGTATATTATGTGGCATCTTATCGAAGGCCTTTTGGAAATCTAGATATATTACAACTACTGCATAACCCTTGTCTACTCCGTTACCTGTTCAATGAATTCAATTAGGTTGGTCAAGCAAGACTTTTCCTTTTGAAATCCATGCTGACTATTCATTATTATATTTTCTAGATAGGTTTCTAAACATTTTTCTATTTTTTCCTTTAGTAGAGATTCCATTATCTTTCCTACCACCGATGTTAAGATGACTGGTCTATAGTTCCCTGGACATGTTCTATCTTCTTAAAATATAGATATAACTCTAGCTAACCTATTGGAAGAGGATAGGGGGGTGGGGGTTGTGCGAAAGTAGCCAAAAATGTGGATTTAACTTGCCATGCTCCCGCTCCAAACTATCACTGAGAACCTTTCAAGACTACCCAAAGTCACACCACATACAAATAAAATTAAATGGATTTATTGTGGTGCTCTTCACATATTTGTCTTATGAGGAAAGGTTGAGCAGGTTGGGCCTATACTCATTGGAGTTTAGAAGAATGAGAGGTGATCTTATTGAAACATATAAGATACTGAGGGGGCTCGACAAGATGCAGAGAGGATGTTTCCCCTCGTGGGGGAATCTAGAACTAGGGGGTATAGTTTCAGAATAAGGGGTCACCCATTTAAAACTGAGATGAGGAGGAATTTCTTCTCTCAGAGGGTCGTGAATCTTTGGAATTCTCTACCCCAGAGAGCTGTGGAGGCTGGGTCATTGAATATATTTAAGGTGGAGATAGACAGATTTTTGAACAATAAGGGAGTGATGGGTTATGGGGAGCGGGCAGGGAAATGGAGCTGAGCCCAAGATCAGATCAGCCATGATCTCATTAAATGGCGGAGCAGGCTCGAGGGGCCGAATGGCCTCCTCCTGCTCCTATTTCTTATGTTCTTATGTTCTTATACCACTATGTTTCCCCTTGCATCCCGACACCTCAACAACAGGTTTGTGAGGCAACAGCACGTTCAACGACTGTGGGAGAAGAAAGGGACAGTGAGCCCTCGATACGTTGACTTCAGCTCCAGTAGGGCTGGCCATCTTCCTGTCCTCTCCCAGTGATTGCAGGTAGCCTTAACCTGTAAGCAGAGCACATTGGTAAACAGGTTAGCTGGTGACTGAGCAAAGGAAACAGGTGCCTGTGTCCTGAGCACATCCCTCCCTGACCCATTCGTTTGCTTTTAAATTGAAGATTGGCGGAGTTGCTTCGTTCCAATCGGTTCCAAACATTTTCCGCAAGCCCTAACAATGGGTTACTGATAGGATTAATATTGTGATTGCAATCCAAACCATATTTAGCAGTACGGTCAGATAATGTGAGCAATATTCTGATGATTGTTGATTTTGACACCAACCACCAAACTGGCAATCGAGGTGTTACAATGACTTCAGGCAGTGTTGTTTTAACGGAAATAACACGAACGCACCAGTCTCCATGGGGACTGGATGGTATTTGGTCTGCCATTTTGCTTCTGTTTATCATTTTGTTTTTAAATGAATATGTTACTGTAAATGAACCTGTCTACAGTGATATGATAGTTTCTGTCATTAGATCAATAAAAGTCTTTCCACATATTCGGTAAGCAATTACAATGATTGACTTTAGGCTAACACAGATATAGCAGAGAATAAAGGTAGGCATCACTTTGTAGAAGACCTCAATTATTGTCAAACCATTTACACGAATAAAGGTGTTGGGGTAAAAATTGAGCTGTAACGTGATGTGACCATGGGGACACCATCACCTTCAGGTTATCCACCAAGTCACACACCATCCTGAGGTGGACACATGTTGCAGTTCCTTCATTCTCTCTGGGTTAATGAGGGGAACACAATATCTGTCCAGTCAGGATGGTGTGCGACTCGATCGGGAATTACGTAGCTGACACCGTTGTGGAAGCAGCATCACCACAAGGACTGCAGCAGAGAGAGAGAAGATTCCCACTTTCTCAGGAAAACCAGGAATGGGCACTAAATGCAGCATTGTCGGCGTTCCCCAAATACCAAGAACAAATGAAAGAAACCATAACATAACCATACTACAGGCTGCTGTGTTACACTCCTCAGTTCTGATCATTGTACTACAATCCTCGTGATCCTGACCAACGGATCCACCACAGACCCAATTCACGAACGGACCGGGGTCAAGCAAGGCTGTGTCATCACACCAACGCTCTTCTCGATCTTCCTGGCTGCAATGCTCCATCTCACCCTCAGTAAGCTCCCCGCTGGAGTGGAGCTAATTTACAGAACAAACGGGAAACTGTTCAACCTCCGTCGCCTCCAGCCCAGATCCAAGGTCGTCCCATCCTCTGTCGTTGAATTACAGTATGCAAACGACGCTTGCGTCTGCGCACACTCGGAGGTCGAACTCCAAACCATCGTTAACACCTTCACCAAAGCGTACGAGAGCATGGGCCTTACACTAAACATCCGTAAGACAAAGGTCCTCTACCAACCTGCCCCCGCATATTACATCTCAACAGCTCAGATAATGGTGCATACCAGAGAATCTTCTACACCCAACAGCTCAGATAATGGTGCATACCAGAGAGTCTTCTACAACCCAACAGCTCAGATAATGGTACATACCAGAGAATCTTCTACACCCAACAGCTCAGATAATGGTACATACCAGAGAGTCTTCTACACCCAACAGCTCAGATAATGGTACATACCAGACACTCTTCTACACCCAACAGCTCAGATAATGGTACATACCAGACACTCTTCTACACCCAACAGCTCAGATAATGGTACATACCAGAGAATCTTCTACATCCCAACAGCTCAGATAATGGTGCATACCATGCTGATACCACTGATTACTGTGTTACTCCCCCTCAGCCCAGCTATTAGGTTCATATATCAGGAGGAAGAGGGCACGGTACAAATTCACGGGTCTATATTTTACTCTCCAATAGCCTGACCCACATTGGGTCTTCTTGATATTATGACCTTGCGTGCCGCATGCTTTCTCCTATCTTTTTGGAAAGCAGACTGAAAAGTACACTCGTGAAATGAGGCCAATTATGAACTGGTTTATTTTACAAGAAATATCTGAATGAACACAATGGCCTAGAAATTTGTGTGGCTGGCTTGCCGCAGGGGTAAGGTTCGCGCGCGCTCTTACCCACCACGCCTGCCGTTGTGTTTTGGGCCCACAGGAACTTCGGGTCCTGGGCCTCTCCCAACTGCCGGCGCACAGTGCTTGCGTGTTCCAGGGGCGTAGTTAGTGCGATGCGACTCCTGGGATCACGTGGGCCATGGAGAGCCAATGGCAGCAGACCATCTTTCATTCATAGATTTGACAGGAGACCTGTCAAATCTGTGAATTGAAATCAGCCCCAAAAGAACAGCTAAACTTCAAATAAATTTTTTAAAAAACATCACATTTATAAAATAACTATAGTTAAATAAATTAACCACTTTAAACAAAAATTAAAATTTTTGAAAAAATTAAAATACTTTTTAAAAGTTATAAAAATAAACTTACCTTTCTTTAAATTATCTAAAAAAGATAAACCTGTTGAAATTTTTTTAAATTATACTTAATTAACTACTTACCTTGTTCAAAAGGGGTCTTACGCCTACTTTTTACTAGCGTAGAATCTTCACTACTTACCCTCACGTTGAAACCTGAAAAAAAATCTAAGTGTGCTGCGTGCGCGCAGCCTCTAGTACGCACGCGGTTCACCTTGGAACCGCCCCCTTCACCATACCGGAAGTTCCGGTTTCCCGCACATGCGCAGTGCATGCAGGAAACCGGCACTTCGGGAATGAATACGGGTGAGTACGCATTGAGTACTCACCCGAGAACGGCCGAATTTTTGGGCCAATAAAGTTTTCAAAGGTGAGATTCAATCAATTCCCAACTGCTCTCCATATCATAAAACAAATATGCAATCCTACCCTTATTACAGGGTAATCATAGAATCATAGAAATTTACGTCACAGGAGACCATTCGGCCCATCGTGTCCGTGCCGGCCGAAAAAGAGCTAAAAAAACACCTCAAGGATGTTCTGTAAAGTGAATTTCTAAGATAAGGGTGTTTTGTTATGCACAGAAAGAGGCCTAGTGGGATTAATGAGGTCATAAGATGATTGGCAAGGAGAGGAGGGACATTTACTAGGTGTGAGAGAATCTAATTACTGCCACATAGGCAAAAGGGAGAAAAAATACAGATATTGAACACCGAAAGCAGCGCGAAGCTAGAGGAGGAAGAAGAAGCTTCAGTCAACAGAACACAGCAAGAGAATAAAGAGACCGCGCCACAGTCACTCGGAAGGAACGCCGGGGTTCGAACGATCAGACTGTGACTATTTTCTTGTTAACTATTACTTCTTTGTACTGGATGTTTAATGCTTAATAAACCTGTTTTTACAGATTGGCGCCCAATGTGGGGCTGTGACTATTAACTGAAACCAGGTCCATTGTGCATAAGGCAGGCACTTGGATTTTCGTCTGATCAACGAGAGTCCTTGTGGAAAGTTAGGTTACCTAACAGATAGTGTCTCTTTACTGTACCGCAGAATGTCGAGTGAGAATTTTTTTGTAGACTTTAAAACAAAGAAGTGTGAGGATGCACAGTTACAGACGTTAGTAGTAGAATATTTAGCACAGGGGGAGATAGTACCCTTTAAAGCCCCAGTTAATGTTCTGACTCGCACCCAGGTGATTCCCAACCCTCCAACAGCTGCTGACGGTGACCAGGCACAAGCAGGAGCACAACCAGCGGCAGCTCACCCGGGGATGCTGTGGCCGGGTACTTAGGAACGATCCCAGCCCCTGAACGATGCAGAACTACAGGCATGTGTCCAGCAATTCGGACCAGTTAACCCACGAACATGCCCCATAGAGCGAAGGCAACGTATAGTGGGCTTCCGGAATGACCATCCTAATCTTGAGGACAGTGACACAAAAATGTTATACTGTCTGCCCTGACCCCTGACCCCTGACCGACAAACCAGTCTCCCCTTCATGGCCTTTAATGTGAGGAACCCCCTGAATAACCTAATCACAACTATACAAACAGCTCTGGGCTTGGACACTATTGATCTGGTTCAGAAATTAAACCAGTCTCTACAAGGGCCTCATGAGACCCCTGCTGCACTCGGGGATCGGTTGTACACTGTTTGAGATGATGCAGGCACGCCCCAATAATGATGCATTAAACGGGAAGGATGAGGCAGCATTTAAGAAAATATACTTAAAGAATATTCAGGCCTCACTGCGAGCAGCCTTAGGACACACTGTCAGCCACAACTCGCAATGGACAGACCTTTTAAGAGACGCTGACGCTGCACGGGCCTACGCTAAAACTCAGGTTCAGGTACCAACAGCAGAGCCACCAGTGCATGTAGTTGAGGGACCCCAGGCCTCCCCAGCGTCACCACCCCGTAAGCAACCTTTGATATGTTAGAACTGTGGAAAGGTGGGACACTTTGCAAAGGATTGCCGAGGTCCTAGGCAGACAGGCTCTGGAGGTGGGAGGAATAATAATAATTACTCGCGATGTGGTCCGTCCCGTTCACCCAATCCAATGGAAAGTTAAATAGACGCCCTAGGCTCATGTATGGAGAGAATGTCATGTATTATGCAAACTCTTGCATCGACTCAGATGTCGGGGTGCCCCGTGGCTCCAACTATGAGCTCGTCATTCCCGCCCCCACCATTGCCCCAACAACCCAAAGGCCCACAATGACGGGGTCTGGCCCCACCGGCCTGGTCTGAAGTGAGGTTCAGACGAGACGGCCATGGTCGACCGGTGGTCTCAGCTTTGCCGACAGCAGACGATGCTAATAGACACTGGGTCATCTGATACAATCCGGCATTCCCCAGACCCTGGACACCAGCTTGAAACAGGCAAAAGTAGCTTCGTAATAACAGGAGTCACCGGCGCACAGGCACCAGTATATCCAGGAGAGGAAGTTAGTATTGTCCTGGGTACATTCCCCGTAAAAATCACCGATCTGTTATATATGTGTATGATAAACGAAATGGGAATACTTGGCAATGACACCCTACGGGGAATGACAGCCTTTATAGATTACAATCAGAACTGTTTGTGGGTTGAGTCTAAACCGGGAGATGTAGTGCAAATCTCAGATGCTCATTTGGTGTTTGCTATAAAGAAGCCTGAGCAGATCGCACTGCCGACACATTCTCTGCCTGCTGTTAACTCCTTAGTGACTAAACATGCAGCAGCCTTTGCCAAGTCTAAACATGACTGCGGGAGAATGGAAGGGGAAACGCGAATTATTGGTCCACTCCATCGCGCATGTAAACAATACCTGATTCCCCGGAAGAGTATTCCGTATTTACGAACAGTCATTGCCTCATTAGAAGAACAGGGAGTACTGTGCCAAGGTTCGTTTACCACCAATTCCCCTGCATGGCTGGTTAGGAAGCCAGATGAATCCTGGAGGCTTACTATTGATTACCAAGCCCTAAACAAAGCTTCCCCACATCAAAGTCCGCCTGTTAGTCAAGCCCCTTCGCTACTGACAACTGTAGCCCCCAAGGCCACTGTCTTCTCTATCTCCTCACTTCACCCGACGAAGGAGTTGTAACTCCGAAAGCTTGTGATTTAAAATAAAACTGTTGGACTATAACCTGGTGTTGTGCGACCTCTCAATTTTCTCTACCCTAGACATGGCGAATGGTTTTTGGAGTATCCCAGTTGCTCAGGAGGACCAGTACAAATTTGCTTTCACGTTTGAGGGGCAGGGCTACACGTTTACGTGTTTACCGCAAGGGTTTCATAACTCACCATCGATCTTTCATCAATATATGGCACGAGCAGTTAAAGACTTTTCTAAACCATCAGCCCTCCTCCAGTATGTTGACGACCTGCTCCTGGCTACCGAAACAATGGAGGAACACCTAGAACTTCTAGATGAGTTGATAGGGTTAGTACAGAAGGCAGGGCTGAAAATAAATCAAAAAAGTGCTCAGCTGGCAAAAGATGAGGTTTCCTTTCTGGGAGTAAAGATTTCAGCGACCGGCCTCAGTCTGGACCACCAAAAGGTAGAGACTATTCAGCGACTCCCATTGCCAGTTTCAAAGACCGCACTGCGATCCTTTCTAGGCTTGATTGGATAGCAGCGAAATTTTATTCCGAACTTTGTAGACTTGGCTAAACCTTTGTATGATCTTTTAAAGGGCGATGCGGAAGAGATACAATCCGTATGGGAAGACCACCATACTGCTGCAGTTAGTGCTTTGAAACAAGCCACGATGTAGGCTACTGCTCTCATTTCCCCGGTTCACAGTCAGCCCTTCCATCTTGAAGTAGGCTCCACCCCTACCAGCCTAACTGCTGTTTTAAGTCAGACCCAAGCAATCAGCGAGACACTATGCCCCATCGCGTACGCCTCACGTATTTAATGAAGGGGTAGAAAGCACATTCTCAGCATGCGAGCGCCACCTGTTGGCCACATTTTGGGCAGTCAGTCAATCATTTTACTTAAGTCACCGGACTGCAGAAAGTGATTTTGCATTTACCACACACGCCCCTTAATCTGTTGCTAAAACCAAGTGAGACTAAGGTGTCCTCTCAGCGAATCAGTAAATGGACACTTGAATTGTTACAGCGAGACCTGGACATTACTCCTAAATGAACGACACTGTTACCCCTTATGCTCACCTCTGAGGGAAGCCCACACCAGTGTCCATTACCAGTCCTAGATATGGAACCAAACCCGGTAAAGGCCAGCGCCAAACCTAGAGCTCGAAATGTGTACATAGACTGATCATCATACTATGTAGACAGCCATCCTAGAACTGGAGGTGCCCTCATTTATATGGATGCTCCCGATTGGTCAGTAGGATTCCAGGTTCCCGCCCACTCCTCCCAATAAGCAGAACTAATTGCTGTAATTCTCGCCGCTCGCTACACCATATTAATACCTTTCTCTATTGCCTTGTCTCTAATCTTTCAATTACCACATCTTCCCAAATTTGATCCCATGCCCCCAATATTTAGTTTAAAGCCCTCTCTACCGCCCTAGTTACACGACTTGCCAGAACACTGGTCCCAGCACGGTTCAGGTGAAGACCGTACCAACGATACAGATCCCACTTTCCCCAGTACTGGTGCCAGTGCCCCAGGAATTGAAACCCATTTCTCCCACACCAGTCTTTGAGCCATGCATTCATCTCTCTAATTTTATTTACCCTGTGCCAATTTGCTCGTGGCTCAGGTAATAATGCAGACATTATTACCCTTGGAGGTTCTGCTTTTTAATTTAGCCTCTAACTGCTCATACTCTCTCAGCAGAACCTCTCTCCTAGTTCTACCTATGTCGTTGGTACCTACATGGACCACGACCACTGGCTCCTCCCCCTCCCACTGCAAGTTCCTCTCCAGCCCAGAGCAGATGTCCCAAACCCTGGCACCGGGCAGGCAACACAGCCGTCTGGACTCTCGCTCTTGGCCGCAGAGCACTGTATCTATCCCCCTGATTATGCTGTCCCCAATTACCACTACATTCCTATTAACTCCCCCCGCTTGAATGGCTTCCTGTACCTCGGTGCCATGGTCAGTTTGCTCATCCACCCTGCAGCCACCGCTTTCATCCATACAGGCCGCAAGAACCTCAAACCTGTTGGACAATTGCAAAGGCTGAGGCTCCTCCACCTCCTGGGTCCCCGTACCTGCCTCACTCGCAGTCACATCCTCCTGTCCCTGACCACTGACCACTGACCAAATCAGAAGACCCTATCCTAAGGGGTGTGACTGCCTCCTGGAATAAAGTGTCCAGGTAACTTTCCCCCTCCCTGATGCATCGCAGACTCCGCAGCTCGGCCTCCAGCTCATCAACTCTGAGCCGAAGCTCCTCAAGCCGCAGACACTTACCGCAGACGTGTTCGTCCTGGATCACACTGGCGTCCAGGAGCTCCCACATACTGCAGTCACAACACATCACCTGCCCTGCCATCTTTACTGAGTCTTAATTAATTTATTTAAATTAATTAATAATTAACAAACCCTACTACACCCAATAAGATTTAGTACTGCTAGTAAACTAGTACTAATGAAACCTTACAATTACTAATACATTTCCTGGGTTTTAAAAGATAAGGGAAGTGAGCAAAATACTCACCAACCAATCACTTACACTTTTCCTGGTGCTGTCATCTTTTATTTTTCTCCTGATGCGGTTGGGGGGTGTCACAGAGCCGAGCTCCTGCTGGTTCTCTGTCCCCTCTTGTGCAGCTTTTTAGCTCCTGCTCTCCTGGAAGCTGACAAAGATAGAAAAAGAAAGGAACCCCTCACTCACCAAACTCGCAGCTTAACACTCTGTTCCGATCTGCACTCCATGACAAACTGCACTCTAGCCTCCCTTATTTATACTGCTGAGATTTAAATAGGTTAGCTCTCTGGCAGTTACAGAACCAGATTAAACCAGTTAATTAATTAATTACTCTCACCTGCTCTTCAGCACAGAGCTTGCTCAGCCCTGCCCAAGCCTGGGAGAAACTTAAAACTTGAAACAGTTAGTTAAATGCTAATTGCAAGCACACAAGACTAGATTTAATTAAAAAAAGAGATTAACCTTTAAGATTCACTCCCTCACTCACCAAACTCGCAGCTAAAAACTCTGTTCCGATCTGCACTCCGTGACAAACTGCACTCTGAAGCTGGTGGAAGGGGTATCAGTGGGAGAGCATTTTGGTGCTAGTGATCATAATTCAGTTAGATTTAGGGTAGTTATAGAGTCATAGAGTTATACAGCACAGAAAGAGGCCCTTCGGCCCATCGTGTCCGCACCGGCCATCAAGCCCTGTCTATTCTAATCCCATTTTTCAGAACTTGGTCCGTAGCCTTGTATGCAATGGCATTTCAAGTGCTTATCTAAATGCTTCTTGAATGTTGTGAGGGTTCCTGCCTCTACCAGCCTTTCAGGCAGTGAGTTCCAGATTCCAACCACCCTCTGGGTGAAAAAGTTTCCCCTCAAGTCCCCTCTAAACCTCCTGCCCCTTACCTTGAAACTATGCCCCATGGTTATTGACCCCTCTACTAAGGGAAAAAGTTCCTTTCTATCTACCCTATCTATGCCCCTCATAATTTTGTACACCTCAATCAGGTCCCCCTCAGCCTTCTCTGCTCTAAGGAAAACAACCCCAGCCTATCATAGAAACATAGAAGATAGGAGCAGGAGTAGGCCATTCGGCCCCTCGAGCCTGCTCCACCATTTAATGAGATCATGGCTGATCATCCAAACTCAGTACCCTGTCCCTGCTTTCTCCCCATATCCCTTGATCCCTTTAGCCTTAAGAAATGTATTGAACTCCTTCTTGAATATATTTAATGAATTGGCCTCAACTGCCTTCTGTGGTAGAGAATTCCACAGGTTCACCACTCTCTGGGTGAAGAAATTCCTCCTCATCTCAGTCCTAAATGGCTTACCCCTTATCCTTAGACTGTGACCCCTGGTTCTGGACTTCCCCACCATCGGGAACATCCTTCCTGCATCTAGTCTGTCTAGTCCTGTTAGAATTTTATAAGTTTCAATGAGATCCCCTCTCATTCTTCGAAACTCTAGCGAATAAAAGCCCAATCGTCCCAATCTCTCTTCATACATCATTCCTGCCATCCCAGGTATCAGTCTGGTGAATCTTCGCTGCACTCCCTCCATGGCAAGAACATCCTTCCTCAGATAAGGTGACCAAAACTGCACACAATACTCAAGATGTGGTCTCACCAAGGCCCTGTACAACTGCAGCAAGACATCCTTGCTCCTGTACTCAAACCCTCTCGCTATGAAGGCCAACGTACCATTTGCCTTCTTAACCGCCTGCTGCACCTGCATGCTTAGCTTCAACGACTGGTGCACAAGGATACCCAGGTCTCGTTGCACTTCCCCTTTTCCCAATCTATTGCCGTTCAAATAATAATCTGTCTTCCTGTTTTTGCCACCAAAGTGGATAACCTCGCATTTATCCACATTATACTGCATCTGCCATGCATCTGCCCAATCACCCAACTTGTCCAAATCATACTGGAGTTTCTCTGCATCCTCCTCACAGCACACACGCCCACCCAGCTTTGTGTCATCTGCAAACTTGGAGATATTACATCTAGTTCCCTCGTCTAGATCATTAATATATATTGTGAATAACTGGGGTCCTAGCACCGATCCCTGCGGTACCCCACTAGTCACTGCCTGCCACTCAGAAAAAGACCCGTTTATTCCAACTCTTTGCTTCCTGTCTGCCAACCAGTTCTCTATCCAAGTCAGTACCTTACCCCCAATCCCATGTGCTTTAACTTTGCACGCTAATCTCTTATGCGGGACCTTATCGAAAGCCTTCTGAAAGTCCAAATACACCACATCTACTGGTTCTCCCTTATCTATTCTACCAGTTACATCCTCAAAAAATTCCAGTAGATTAGTCAAGCATGATTTACCTTTTGTAAATCCTTGTTGACTTTGTCCGATCCTGTCACTGTTTTCCAAATGCTCTGCTATTACATCTTTTATAATGGACTCTAGCATTTTCCCCACAACCGACGTTAGGCTTACCGGTCTATAATTCCCCATTTTCTCTCTCCCACCTTTTTTAAATAGTGGGGTTACATTAGCTACCCTCTGTTAGGGAGAAATTATTTCACTCCAGTCTGTGTTGATAGGTTAAAGCAAAACAGTTTATTTAATATTCAGAGATCTCTGGGAGGAGCGTCACAGACCTTACCCGGCCTGGTGACTACAGCTTCTCGACCTCCCGTTGTCAATGACAACCTTTTATTGAAGAGTTGTCCAATCACATAGTTACAAAATATCACATGATTACAATTATGTCAATTCAAACTAAACAATTAATTCATTATATTTCTTGTCTTGCTAAACAATTTATGTCAATTCAAACTAAATCATTAATTCGTTATATTTCTTATCTTTGTCAGCTACAAACTAAAAGCAATTCAATGACGTATATATGCTGCCTGAGCAAGGGGCCCCGGTCTGGTTCTCACAGTTGTGTATTGTATTTTGGCCTTGGATGTTGCTCAGTTCCCAACTCTCAACCATGCTTATCTCCCCACCTGGGTTCTTATTCTATTTCATACAGAAACGAGAAATTATTTATTTTAATTTAACATGAGTTCAAATTAACCCCTTCACTCCCCTTCACTCCCTCCTTTCGGTCCCGTACCAAATTAAAAATTCTGGTCAGGGATACCGACTTCTTTCCTGCATTTATCATCCCCGGATTATATCTGTGTTGATAAATTCACCTCTCCCTTCTATCTATCCTTGGTGTCGGGTGTCTGTATGAAAAGAATAGAGTTTTACATATAGATATCCTGTAGTGGCTGTTCATTGCTTGGTTCAATATTGACTACAGCAACCGGCATCATTCTGGCCATAGCTGCCTTACAACATGCATTTAAAATCATCAAGGTAACACAGAGTGCTATTCTAATTACAAGAATAATTATCAGTCCATGCATCAAATATGAACCCCATGATCCCCCAAACAACCATTCCCACCAGTTTGCCCCTGCGGTTTCGTGTAACTTCCGAACTTCCCTCTGTATGTGCTCAGCCAAATCAGTTATATTTTCTGAACTGTCAGGAATGTATGTACATCACTCTGTCCCAATCAATGCACATGTTCCCCCTTTTTCTGCTAGGAGGTAATTAAGTGCCATTCGGTTCTGTAGCGTCACGGTGGCATAGTGGTTAGCACTGGTGCCTCACAGCGCCAGAGACCCGGGTTCGAATCTGACCTCGGGTGACTGTCTGTGTGGAGTTTGCACATTCTCCCCGTGTCTGCGTGGGTTTCCTCCGGGTGCTCCGGTTTCCTCCCACAGTCCAAAAATGTGTGGGTTAGGTTGATTTGGCTATGGTAAAATTGACCCTTAGTGTTAGGGGGGATTAAATATGTGGGGTTATGGGGATAGGATGGGATATGTTAGGGGGAATTAAATACGTGGGGTTACGGGGGTAGGGTAGGATATGTGTACTGTGGGGATTAAAGCAGGGACAGGGTACTGGATTTGGATGATCAGCCATGATCGTATTGAATGGCGGAGCAGGCTCGACGGGCCGAATGGCCTACTCCTGCTCCTAGATTCTATGTTTCTATGTCACTGTCCTTATCGCTACCATCTCGGCGTTAATGTCTATTAGAGCTTTTGCTGTATCATTCCCAACCTGTTCTAAAACCTCTGCCAACAACCGTATCTCTTTAATAGCTCTCGCGACTCCGTATGGGGGTAAATAGATCGCAAAGTATCTTTCAGCCTCATTAATTTCTCGTTTATAACGATAGGCTGGGTGTTCCTTGAGGTTTAGGCAGTGATGTACAAAGGGTACGACATACCCCAATGAAGTAAGTGTTATTATAGGCTTCATACCTACTCCATATGTTATTCATTATCATGATTTTACCCTTCCATGGCCCCCCACTGGTCATGTTTGGAATTGTACCGAGATTCCACGTCCCATACGTGAAGGTTGCACCACCGTACCCACTCCTGCTCACCTTTAATTCATATTTCTGCTCGCATTTACTCCAACCCAATGTGAAGCAAATCAGAATGATGCATAATGCCCAGACCAATCCCCTTACTCAAATTCAATTCATTGTTCCGGTGTTCCAATTCTGCCCCGCCTGGGGTATCCTCTGTTTCTTCTATCTTTCCTGATGTTACCCCGCCTGGGGTCTCCTCTATATTGCTTTGGATCTTCTCTTTCGGTGTGCTCAATTAATTTGTTGGTGCTGGTTAGTCATAGGCATGAGTACCCAATTGGCTTATGTATCTTACTACATAGGTTACATATATCAAATACACTATCATTACAAGTTGGAGAACTACCAGAGCGTGTGAAATAATACGAACGTAAGGGTGTGCTGATGTATTAAGCCCAATATCCCACCAGTGTGAGCTGTCCTCTATGCTGTTAATTTCAATATCTATTCTCGAGTTGTCTTCCTTCAAAACATAAAAATGCTTTAGGGAGGAGTTCAGTCGCATCATGAGCTCACTGGTACCCTTAGACAACAGGGGAATGTAGTATCCGAATTGTGCCATATAATTGTGTAGCTCATACTTAAAAACGTGTTGGTTGATGTGACAGGTCCTGTTAGACCCATAAGCATGGTAATTGCGGTAGTAGTGACACAGGAGGCACCACCAAAATCACCTCATACTGGATTCGTACTGGTTTTCCCCACGCTCTGTTACCTACAAAACACAATTATTACAGTCACAGTTAAATTCAGTCTTTCAATCATTTCAAGCGACATTACAGTTTAACATCTAGTCAACAAATCATGGACTTAAAAGATTCTCCAGATCTCTCTTTTACTCATATCCATCTTGTGGATAATTTTTACTAAACATGATTTCTCCTTAGCCCTCAATTGTCCCAATCCAGATTCCATGTAACTCTCCACTTCAACTTCAATTTCAATCCCTCTAACATGTACCAGTGTATTTAACTCTATTCTGATTGTTTCATTAATTAGATAGTTTCTCGATGGAGTATGTGTCAATGCTTTAAAGATTGTCTCGCTCTCCTGAACCACATCAACCACCTCATGTTTTGCTGTTGTCAAGTAACTGAGCATGTCTGAGACCCGTTCTTCAGTGCAGATTCACCATACATTCCCGGATGGCAACTGCCTCACATGTAACAAATCACATTTGCACACTCATATCGGTATCTCCATATCATGCCACATGTGCCTTTCTCGGGCCTTCAGGTATCTTATCAAATGATTGTCTGGAGGTCTTTGTTCATCTTCCTCTGCATGGCCCCGATGTCTTGGATAGTGGCCAGGCTATCAAATTCAGTTTTCTTAAAAAGTTCATTATAGGCAGAGACACAAATGTCTCCAAGAGAAAGCTATCAATTTAGTATTCTTAGCTACTCTTTCCTGACATTCACTAGAAAGTTTGGAAAATTCTCAATTGGTGGTGTAATTCTCCTGTTTCTATCTCACCCTCAATCACTTCCTTTCTCCATTTTACACATCCTATTAATTACCATTCATATCTCATTCATGAGCCCTGGAGGAACTTTACTGTCCAGTACAATATTTAAGATTGAAAACATAGATCAAATATTCTCACTTGGTCCAAGTTATTAACACTTTTTATTTATCATTATTTTAGAGGATCTTTTATTTTCCCAAAAGTAACCCAATATATAGTGCCTGAGTCCATTTTGTCATTTCAAAATTATCCCGAAATCCAAACAGCAGTACTGTTGAACTGACAGGTTTTGTCAATGTTCAATTTCATTTCTATAACTTAAACAGCTGTCAGTGGAAAGGGTTAACTCCTTTGCAGGGTTTTTTTTTTAAGAAGGCGGAGCGAAACATTGTCAGATGCACGCAATTGCGTCATTTCACGTAAATTAAAAAAAACTCTCCTGATCGGAAAAGACAGTTGCGTTTTCACACTTTAACTGAACACGAACAGAACAGATAAAACAAAACAAACTAGTACATGCTTGTAGAAAACCATAAATTACATCATATTTCTTATTGTCCTTTCTTCAGATGCCTTTCCAAAATACTGTAAAAACATTGAATATAACTGGAGAAAAATTAGTTTTTCACATTTAAGCAAATCAAATCAAACTGCTTTGGAAGATTTCACCATAGCAACCGCGACTTCAAGGTGAAATCTTAGACCGAAACTTAATCTTTTGTTAAACAAACTTTTTGTTGTTCTTCTCAGTTTTACACACCAGCTTAACTTAAATTGTAGTTCAAAGTTTTTTTTTCAATTCTCGTGGCACAATCTATTGCAGCCACACATCGTGGCATTGCCTTCGCGACTGGATCCCTCTTTAACTAACCGTTGAATCGGCTCTGCTTTCCCTGCAAAGTCTGATATAAAATTCCTGCAGTAGTTAAACAGTCCCAACACTTTCCTCACTCCCCGGATGGTCACTGGCCTTGGCATGTCTTTTATGCTGCCTTTTGTTTCTGCAGGAGTGCCTTATACCCCTGGTTAATTTCGTGTCCTCGATACTTTACTTTGGACAGTCCGACCTGTGCCTTTTTGGGTTCAATTTAAAGCCAGCTTTCTTAAGTGTAATGCTCCCATGTGTCCTTTGGCATCCTCTGATGCAATCATTATGTCATCGACATATTGGAGTAGGGCACTCTGATACTTTGATAGGTCTAACTCGTCTAAGGCTTGACTCAGTACACGGTGGAATATATTTGGATTATTGTGGAACCCCTGCGGGACCCTGGTTCATGTATCCTGTCTATCCCTGACTGTAAAGGCGAATTTCCCTTGTGATTCGTCTGCCAATGGTATGGATCAGAACCCGTTCTGTATCCAAGACTGTAAATATTTTGAAGTCTGGATTCAGACCATTAAATATCTTATTCAATGTGGTCTACACAAATTTACACCAACCAGAATTTCACCGTGGCCACAATGAAAGTCTGGTTTTAATAGGTTAATTAACCTCAATAACTCCAATTCAATCTAGATCAAATTTTCTTTTAAACTAACCAGTATCACTTGGAAAAGAAAGAAACCATAGCCACATTAACAAAGAAACAATCACCCATGCCTTGTAAACATTCAAATTCATTTTCTTCCAGGCACATTGGCAACTGTGACTTCAAGGCTGAAGCTTATCTTTTGTAAAACAATTAACAAACTTAAAACAACACACGCTTGTCCATCATTCAAAACAAGTCTTCAAAGGGTTAAACAGCTTTTAGCTCTCTGTACAAAAGAGTGGGTGGAGCTAAAACAAAAATGACAGACACTTTTTTAAAGACAGACTTTCAGACAAAAGACATACTGCAACTCCTTAAACATTCACAGTCAGGTAAACTTTCGTTTTTTAACACACACTTTCACCAAACTTTGATCCCAGCATTCCTTTTAAGATTCCTTTCACTCAACAAATCTTGTGTTTTATTTGTCTCGGCACAGACATTAATAACTTCCATGTCGGTAAAACTTTAAATTTCTCTCTTTTTTCTTTTTACATCGGTGTCTCAGCAGCTTTCCTGGCTTTCCAAATCCCTTTTTTTTGTCTAAGCTGAGTTTCAGATTGGTTAGCCTGCAAATTAGATATTTTCCTTCTTTATCTTTGGTTTGTTGGACCGGGCAAATCAGTTAAAGATACTGATGCTCCTGTATCAACTAGCATTTCACACGATTGGCCCCCTAATAATGCTGCAACGTAGACTCGGTTATCCAAGCCTCCTTTTACTGGGGCCACCTCCCATCATTGACTCTTCCCCTTTGACTTGAGGTATTCCATAAAGTCCCTTCTATTCCTCCGGACTAATATAAGTGCCCTGTCTCGGGTCCACCTCTCCTTTCTTCCAGCATTTGTAAATCTGGTGTCCTAGCTTACCACAATGGTCACATCCCCCTTTCTTTCCACCTCTGCAATCCTTTGCCATATGTCCCATCTTTCCACAACTATAACAGCTCCCTTGAATTTTCTTGCATTGTTGCAATGCCCCCCCTGCTGCTACCCTTTCCTGTTTAATTTTTGTACCTCCCTTTTCGGTGGGTTCGGATTCCTTAGCATCTATCTGACTTGCCCATTGAACTGCGAGATCATACGTAGGGGCGATCAACACTCCTAATCTTAGGATGGCTTGGTGTGCCAGTGAAAGACCGTCCTTAAACAGCTGGATAAATGACTGGTCTGTTCATTGTGGGTTTACTTGCCCTGATGATTCGCAATAAGCGTCAAACAGTCGTTCTCCATAATCACTACTAGATCTTGCCTTACTGATTGAATTTTCCCCCAATTTATAGTAGGACCCCCAAGCGCTGTTTCTACTGCGGTCTTAAAGGCTGTTGTCGGGAGCGACGAGACCGGAGGTCCTGTGAGTATTTGAACTCACTTTCGCGGGCTTTTCTTTCACAGGCTGTTGTCAGGAGCGACGAGACCGGAGGTCCTGTGAGTATTTGAACTCACTTTCGCGGGCTTTTCTTTCACAGGCTGTTGTCGGCAGCGACGAGACCGGAGGTCCTGTGAGTATTTGAACTCACTTTCGCGGGCTTTTCTTTCACAGGCTGTTGTCGGGAGCGACGAGACCGGAGGTCCTGTGAGTATTTGAACTCACTTTCGCGGGCTTTTCTTTCACAGGCTGTTGTCGGGAGCGACGAGACCGGAGGTCCTGTGAGTATTTGAACTCACTTTCGCGGGCTTTTCTTTCACAGGCTGTTGTCGGGAGAGACGAGACCGGAAGCGGACCAGGTGGGAAGCACCCAGGTGAACGGCATTTAAGGAGGGTGGTGGCTTAAACCCGAGTTCCTACAGAGTAGGAACCCCCACCCGCCCTCCTCCTCTAACCTACTAGTCTTTTAGCAGTCTAAAAACAGAGGTCACAAATTTTTTGGTCTCAGTTTCTTTTCAGCAGGGCAGGAACCGGGAGGAGCGGGAAGTCGGCGTAGGACCAAGGGGACACAAGACCGGGAAGTCAGCGAAAGACCAGGGAGGTAAGACTAACTGGTAAGTACTTTCCTCAAACCTTCCTAGAAAGTAAAACTAAAACTAGTGGGATTTGGTTAGTTTAAAAAGGAATAAGAGGAGTACAGTATACATTGGTCTAAGTAAGCTTCGGGAAAACAAAAGTCAATAAATAAACTAAAACTAGAAAATTAAAAAGTAATATAAGGGTTAAGTCATGGCAGTAGAGCTCGGACCTGTGTCATGCTCCTCCTGTAACATGTGGGAAATCAGGGACGCTTCCTGTGTCCCTGACAACCATGTGTGCGGGAAGTGTGTCCAGCTGCAGCTCATGTGGGACCGCATGACGGCCCTTGAGCTGCGGATGGACTCACTTTGGAGTATCCACGATTCTGAGAGGGTTGTGGATAGCACATTTAGTGAGTTGGTCACACCGCAGGTTAAGGCCAGCGTAGATAGTACATGGGTGACCAAAAGGCAGAGCAAGGGCAGGAAGGTAGTGCAGAAATCCCCTGGGGTTGTCTCCCTTAGCAACAGGTTCACCGCCTTAGGTGCTGTTGTCGGGGGGGATGACTCATCGGGGGAAGGCACCAGCAGCCAGGCTCATGGCACCATGACTGGCTCTGTTGCAAAGAAGGGAGGGAAAAAGAGTGGCAGGGCTATAGTAATAGGGATTCGATTGTAAGGGGAATAGATAGGGGTTTCTGTGGTCGCGACCGAGACTCCAGGATGGTATGTTGCCTCCCTGGTGCAAGGGTCAAGGATGTCTCGGCGCGGGTGCAGAACATTCTGGAGGGGGAGGGGGAACAGCCAGTTGTCGTGATACATGTTGGTACCAACGACGTAGCTAAAAAAAGGGAAGAGGTCCTACAAGTAGAATTTAGGGAGTTAGGAGCCAAGCTAAAAAGTAGGACCTCGAAGGTAGTAATCTCTGGATTACTACCAGTGCCACGTGCTAGTAAGAGTACAGAGAACAGGATAGTTAGGCTAAATACGTGGCTTGAGCAGTGGTGTAAGAGGGAGGGTTTTAAATTTTTGAGGCATTGGAACCAGTTTTGTGGTAGGTGTGACCTATACAAAAGGGACGGTCTACACCTGTGCAAAGATGGAACTGATGTTCTCGGGGTAATTTTTGATAAAGCAGTTCGGGAGCATTTAAACTAGTATGGCAGGGGGCTAGAAACCTATGTAGTGAAATAGAGGAAAGTGAAAGGCAGACAGAAATAAATGGTAAAAGGGTGAGGAACAAAAAACAAAGGGCCAAACTAATTCATAAAAAATGTGAGCATAAAAAAAGCCTGAGGGTTTTATACCTTAATGCGAGAAGCATCAGGAACAAGGTGGATGAATTAGCTGTGGAAATAGAGATTAATAATTATGATCTAATTGGGATTACGGAAACATGGTTGCAGGGTGAGCAGGGCTGGGAGCTTAACATACAGGGGTATTCAGTATTTAGGAAGGATCGACAAAAAAGAAAGGGAGGAGGGGTAGCATTGCTGGTAAAAGAGGGGATAAATGCAATTGAAAGGAAGGATATTAACTCAGTTAATACAGAATCTATATGGGTGGAGCTAAGAAATAGCGAGGGGCGAAAAACATTAATAGGAGTGGTATATAGGCCTCCAAATAGTAAAATAGAGGTTGGGGAGGGCATCACGAGGGAAATTAGAGAAGCGTGCAATAAGAGCACAGCTGTCATCATAGGTGACTTTAACTTACATATAGATTGGACTAGCCTAATCAGTAAAAATAATGAGGAGGAGGAATTCCTTGAGTGTTTAAGGGATGGTTATCTGGATCAATATGTCGAGGAACCAACTCGGGAACAGGCTATATTGGACTGGGTACTGTGCAATGAGAAGGGACTAATTAGTAATCTTGTTGTACGGGGACCCTTGGGTCAGAGCGATCATAACATGATCGATTTCTCACTCGAAATGGAGAGCGAAGAAATTGACTCAGAGACTAAGGTCCTGAATTTAAACAAGGGGAATTATGATGCCATTAGACGGGAACTGAGTAGGTCTGATTGGACAACGTTCCTGGGAGGACTGGAGGTAGATAAACAATGGCAAGCATTTAAAGATAGAATGACAAAATTGCAAAAATTGTTTATACCAATCTGGCATAAAAGGAAATCTAAAAAGGTGACTCAACCGTGGATAACAGGGGAAATTAGAGACAGCATAAAATCCAAAGATAGGGCGTATAAAATAGCCAAAAAAAGCGCCAGAGCGGAAGATTGGGAACAGTTTAAGATAGAGCAAAGGAGGACAAAGGGCTTAATCAAGAGGGGCAAAATAGCTTACGAAAGCAAGCTGGCGGAAAATATAAAAACTAACTCCAAAAGCTTTTATAAGTATATCAAGAGGAAAAGACTGGTGAAAACCAAAGTTGGTCCATTGCAGTCAGATACGGGGGAATATATAACGGGAAATAAGGAAATGGCAGACCAACTAAATGCATACTTTGGGTCAGTCTTTACGAAGGAAGACACAAAAAACCTCCCTGGGATATCGGGAAAAATAGGGACATTGGCAAAGGAGGAACTGACGCAAATCAATATCTCTAAGGATATGGTGTTAAGGAAGCTAAAGGGATTGAAGGCGGACAAATCCTCAGGGCCTGATAACATGCATCCTAGGGTACTGAAGGAGGTGGCCCTAGAGATAGCGGATGCACTAAGTATGATTTTTCAGAATTCATTAGACTCGGGAACAGTGCCCATGGATTGGAGGGTAGCTAACGTTACCCCACTATTCAAAAAGGGGGGTAGGGAAAAAGCAGGTAATTACAGACCTGTAAGCCTTACATCAGTTGTGGGCAAAATGCTGGAGTCCATCATTAAGGATGAAATAGCGGAGCACTTAGCAAATGGGGACAGGATAGGACAGAGTCAACATGGATTTACAAAGGGTAAATTGTGCTTGACTAATCTATTGGAATTTTTTGAGGGAGTAACTGGTAAAATAGATGGGGGAGAGCCAGTAGATGTGGTGTACCTGGACTTCCAAAAGGCCTTCGATAAGGTCCCACATAAAAGATTAGCATGGAAAATTGAAGCTCATGGGATAAAGGGGAAAGTATTGACGTGGATAGAGAACTGGCTGTCAGATAGAAAACAGAGAGTTGGAATAAACGGCTCATTTTCTGAATGGCAGGCAGTAACAAGTGGGGTACCGCAGGGATCTGTCCTGGGTCCCCAGCTGTTCACAATTTACATTAATGACCTGGATCAGGGAGTCGGATGCAGCATTTCCAAATTTGCAGACGACACTAAACTAGGAGGGGGGGTGGGCTCAGAGGAGGAGACCAGGAAGCTCCAGAGCGATTTGGACAGACTGGGTGATTGGGCGGATAAATGGCAGATGCACTATAATGTGGACAAGTGCGAAGTTATCCACCTTGGGTGCAGGAACGGGAGGGCAAATTATTATTTAAATGGCAATAAATTGGGAGAGGGGGAAGTACAGAGAGACCTGGGTGTTCTTGTACACCAGTCACTGAAGGCGAGCATGCAGGTGCAACAGGCGGTCAAGAAGGCAAACGGTATGCTGGCCTTCATAGCAAAAGGGTTGGAATACAGGAACAGGGATACCTTGCTGCAGCTGTACAGGGCACTGGTGAGACCACACCTCGAGTACTGTGTGCAGTTTTGGTCGCCTCATCTGAGGAAAGATGTTCTTGCCATGGAGGGGGTGCAGCGGCGATTCACCAGGCTGATACCAGGAATGGCGGGATTGACCTATGAGGAGAGACTATGTAGTTTAGGGATGTACACACTGGAGTTTAGAAGATTGAGAGGGGACCTCATAGAAGTGTATAAAATTCTGACAGGTCTAGACAGACTAGATGCAGAAGGAATGTTTCCCTTGGCGGGTGAGAACAGAACTAGAGGACATAATTTAAGGATAAGGGCTAAACCATTTAGGACAGAAATGAGGGGGAATTTCTTCACTCAGAGGGTGGTGAACCTGTGGAACTCATTGCCACAGAGGGCAGTGTACGCCAGCTCATTAAATATATTTAAGAGGGAATTAGATATATTTCTACAGGCAAAAGGGGTTAAGGGTTACGGAGAGAAGGCGGGGACGGGATACTGAATTGGAGGATCAGCCATGATCTCATTAAATGGCGGAGCAGGCTCGAAGGGCCGGATGGCCTACTCCTGCTCCTATCTTCTATGTATCTATGTATATGCTGCCCATTGCACCGCCCGTCCGGCATTCGGAGGTACTACATCTGCCCACTCTCCATCCTGCATGCCTACAGCGGGGTTTATAGTTCTCCACTTGTCAGCTGGGCATTTTGCCCTAACTAACTGGTGGATATCCCTGCAGTGTAAATCGTGGATGTCCCACATTCCCTCTAGATTTCTCCAGAACTCTGCGTTCTGGCTACGGGGTTTGAGGGTTACCAAATCTTTGAGAATGGTTTGTTTTTCAAGAGGCGTGAAAGCCCGGTATTGATCTTGTGCTGCCCTCTGGTGGCGTAATACGGGTGCCATCGGTACTACCGGAACATCCCCTTTAATTTCGATTGGGGCAGAGGCATACGGTGGGGGCCTTTCTTTATCCTCATCATTTCTGTTCCCTTTATCTGTCAATTCTATCCGTTCTAGTGTGCTTTCTAACTGGGCTATTTTCTTTTCTTGTCTATTTTCTTTATCTGTCTTTTCCATTCGTTCTAGTGTGCTTTCTAACTCGGCTATTTTCTTTTCTTGTTCTTCCATCTTACTAGTTTGTGTCGTAACCTTTTTGTCAACATTATTAACTGATGTGTCAAAATTACTCCTGCCTTTTTAGTTTTTGTATGTTTTTGCTTCTCCCACCACTCCCGTTGCGCCAGGGGTTTTTCTAACGGATCCTACCCATCTTTCCTCATTGAATCAATCAAACCCTTTTGGTCCTCAGCGTAGAGCCGACTCATGGATCCTGGCGGGCCCCGATCGGGTTCCTCGCCTTTCTCCATAATGTATTATCGTTACTAGCTTACCGCTTTCCGGCCCACCCTAGTAACTCGTTTTCAGAGGTCTGCCTATCGTCCACCATAAGTATGATGGCGGCCCCGACTTGTAACTATTCTTGCTCACAGAGGTGAGTTTTGGGCAGCTACTCGGCCCCTTTCACATGTAGTCATTAATACATTATCACAACACGTCCTACAATCCAACAGATCCCGCAACGCAACACATCAGAGAGGTCTTACAGATTCTTTGTCTGTCTCGGATTCCCAACTAACTCTGGCCGTCACGTGGGGCCCAATCGCCCTCTTAATTTCGGCTCAGCTTGGGTCCTCGAGACATTTACAGTCCGAAATAACACATCAGGCTTCAAATATCTTAATTACTATTAATACGTTTGGTTAACCTTATTATTTCAATATTACAAACACCTTATGCGCTACCTAGGTTTCAATAAACTGTTTCTTACCCGTCACAGACACCAGATTCATTGGATACTGCGTCACCATCACACCGCCCTGCCAAGTGACCCAATTTCTGGGTGGTCAAAGATTTGACTACTCGTCCCGTTCACTGGTACAGGCGGTCTTTCTGCTCCAAAGTATCCTGCCGACTACGCCAATTGTTAGGGAGAAATTATTTCACTCCAGTCTGTGTTGATAGGTTAAAGCAAAACAGTTTATTTAATATTCAGAGATCTCTGGGAGGAGCGTCACAGACCTTACCCGGCCTGGTGACTACAGCTTCTCGACCTCCCGTTGTCAATGACAACCTTTTATTGAAGAGTTGTCCAATCACATAGTTACAAAATATCACATGATTACAATTGTCAATTCAAACTAAACAATTAATTCGTTATATTTCTTGTCTTGCTAAACAATTTATGTCAATTCAAACTAAATCATTAATTCGTTATATTTCTTATCTTGCTAAACAATTATGTCAATTCAAACTAAACAATTATGTCGATTCAAACTAAACCATGAATTCGTTATATTTCTTATCTTTGTCAGCTACAAACTAAAAGCAATTCAATGACGTATATATGCTGCCTGAGCAAGGGGCCCCGGTCTGGTTCTCACAGTTGTGTATTGTATTTTGGCCTTGGATGTTGCTCAGTTCCCAACTCTCAACCATGCTTATCTCCCCACCTGGGTTCTTATTCTATTTCATACAGAAACGAGAAATTATTTATTTTAATTTAACATGAGTTCAAATTAACCCCTTCACTCCCCTTCACTCCCTCCTTTCGGTCCCGTACCAAATTAAAAATTCTGGTCAGGGATACCGACTTCTTTCCCGCATTTATCATCCCTGGATTATATCTGTGTTGATAAATTCACCTCTCCCTTCTATCTATCCTTGGTGTCGGGTGTCTGTATGAAAAGAATAGAGTTTTACATATAGATATCCTGTAGTGGCTGTTCATTGCTTGGTTCAATATTGACTACAGCAACCGGCATCATTCTGGCCATAGCTGCCTTACAACATGCATTTAAAATCATCAAGGTAACACAGAGTGCTATTCTAATTACAAGAATAATTATCAGTCCATGCATCAAATATGAACCCCATGATCCCCCAAACAACCATTCCCACCAGTTTGCCCCTGCGGTTTCGTGTAACTTCCGAACTTCCCTCTGTATGTGCTCAGCCAAATCAGTTATATTTTCTGAACTGTCAGGAATGTATGTACATCACTCTGTCCCAATCAATGCACATGTTCCCCCTTTTTCTGCTAGGAGGTAATTAAGTGCCATTCGGTTCTGTAGCGTCACGGTGGCATAGTGGTTAGCACTGGTGCCTCACAGCGCCAGAGACCCGGGTTCGAATCTGACCTCGGGTGACTGTCTGTGTGGAGTTTGCACATTCTCCCCGTGTCTGCGTGGGTTTCCTCCGGGTGCTCCGGTTTCCTCCCACAGTCCAAAAATGTGTGGGTTAGGTTGATTTGGCTATGGTAAAATTGACCCTTAGTGTTAGGGGGGATTAAATATGTGGGGTTATGGGGATAGGATGGGATATGTTAGGGGGAATTAAATACGTGGGGTTACGGGGGTAGGGTAGGATATGTGTACTGTGGGGATTAAAGCAGGGACAGGGTACTGGATTTGGATGATCAGCCATGATCGTATTGAATGGCGGAGCAGGCTCGACGGGCCGAATGGCCTACTCCTGCTCCTAGATTCTATGTTTCTATGTCACTGTCCTTATCGCTACCATCTCGGCGTTAATGTCTATTAGAGCTTTTGCTGTATCATTCCCAACCTGTTCTAAAACCTCTGCCAACAACCGTATCTCTTTAATAGCTCTCGCGACTCCGTATGGGGGTAAATAGATCGCAAAGTATCTTTCAGCCTCATTAATTTCTCGTTTATAACGATAGGCTGGGTGTTCCTTGAGGTTTAGGCAGTGATGTACAAAGGGTACGACATACCCCAATGAAGTAAGTGTTATTATAGGCTTCATACCTACTCCATATGTTATTCATTATCATGATTTTACCCTTCCATGGCCCCCCACTGGTCATGTTTGGAATTGTACCGAGATTCCACGTCCCATACGTGAAGGTTGCACCACCGTACCCACTCCTGCTCACCTTTAATTCATATTTCTGCTCGCATTTACTCCAACCCAATGTGAAGCAAATCAGAATGATGCATAATGCCCAGACCAATCCCCTTACTCAAATTCAATTCATTGTTCCGGTGTTCCAATTCTGCCCCGCCTGGGGTATCCTCTGTTTCTTCTATCTTTCCTGATGTTACCCCGCCTGGGGTCTCCTCTATATTGCTTTGGATCTTCTCTTTCGGTGTGCTCAATTAATTTGTTGGTGCTGGTTAGTCATAGGCATGAGTACCCAATTGGCTTATGTATCTTACTACATAGGTTACATATATCAAATACACTATCATTACAAGTTGGAGAACTACCAGAGCGTGTGAAATAATACGAACGTAAGGGTGTGCTGATGTATTAAGCCCAATATCCCACCAGTGTGAGCTGTCCTCTATGCTGTTAATTTCAATATCTATTCTCGAGTTGTCTTCCTTCAAAACATAAAAATGCTTTAGGGAGGAGTTCAGTCGCATCATGAGCTCACTGGTACCCTTAGACAACAGGGGAATGTAGTATCCGAATTGTGCCATATAATTGTGTAGCTCATACTTAAAAACGTGTTGGTTGATGTGACAGGTCCTGTTAGACCCATAAGCATGGTAATTGCGGTAGTAGTGACACAGGAGGCACCACCAAAATCACCTCATACTGGATTCGTACTGGTTTTCCCCACGCTCTGTTACCTACAAAACACAATTATTACAGTCACAGTTAAATTCAGTCTTTCAATCATTTCAAGCGACATTACAGTTTAACATCTAGTCAACAAATCATGGACTTAAAAGATTCTCCAGATCTCTCTTTTACTCATATCCATCTTGTGGATAATTTTTACTAAACATGATTTCTCCTTAGCCCTCAATTGTCCCAATCCAGATTCCATGTAACTCTCCACTTCAACTTCAATTTCAATCCCTCTAACATGTACCAGTGTATTTAACTCTATTCTGATTGTTTCATTAATTAGATAGTTTCTCGATGGAGTATGTGTCAATGCTTTAAAGATTGTCTCGCTCTCCTGAACCACATCAACCACCTCATGTTTTGCTGTTGTCAAGTAACTGAGCATGTCTGAGACCCGTTCTTCAGTGCAGATTCACCATACATTCCCGGATGGCAACTGCCTCACATGTAACAAATCACATTTGCACACTCATATCGGTATCTCCATATCATGCCACATGTGCCTTTCTCGGGCCTTCAGGTATCTTATCAAATGATTGTCTGGAGGTCTTTGTTCATCTTCCTCTGCATGGCCCCGATGTCTTGGATAGTGGCCAGGCTATCAAATTCAGTTTTCTTAAAAAGTTCATTATAGGCAGAGACACAAATGTCTCCAAGAGAAAGCTATCAATTTAGTATTCTTAGCTACTCTTTCCTGACATTCACTAGAAAGTTTGGAAAATTCTCAATTGGTGGTGTAATTCTCCTGTTTCTATCTCACCCTCAATCACTTCCTTTCTCCATTTTACACATCCTATTAATTACCATTCATATCTCATTCATGAGCCCTGGAGGAACTTTACTGTCCAGTACAATATTTAAGATTGAAAACATAGATCAAATATTCTCACTTGGTCCAAGTTATTAACACTTTTTATTTATCATTATTTTAGAGGATCTTTTATTTTCCCAAAAGTAACCCAATATATAGTGCCTGAGTCCATTTTGTCATTTCAAAATTATCCCGAAATCCAAACAGCAGTACTGTTGAACTGACAGGTTTTGTCAATGTTCAATTTCATTTCTATAACTTAAACAGCTGTCAGTGGAAAGGGTTAACTCCTTTGCAGGGTTTTTTTTTTAAGAAGGCGGAGCGAAACATTGTCAGATGCACGCAATTGCGTCATTTCACGTAAATTAAAAAAAACTCTCCTGATCGGAAAAGACAGTTGCGTTTTCACACTTTAACTGAACACGAACAGAACAGATAAAACAAAACAAACTAGTACATGCTTGTAGAAAACCATAAATTACATCATATTTCTTATTGTCCTTTCTTCAGATGCCTTTCCAAAATACTGTAAAAACATTGAATATAACTGGAGAAAAATTAGTTTTTCACATTTAAGCAAATCAAATCAAACTGCTTTGGAAGATTTCACCATAGCAACCGCGACTTCAAGGTGAAATCTTAGACCGAAACTTAATCTTTTGTTAAACAAACTTTTTGTTGTTCTTCTCAGTTTTACACACCAGCTTAACTTAAATTGTAGTTCAAAGTTTTTTTTTCAATTCTCGTGGCACAATCTATTGCAGCCACACATCGTGGCATTGCCTTCGCGACTGGATCCCTCTTTAACTAACCGTTGAATCGGCTCTGCTTTCCCTGCAAAGTCTGATATAAAATTCCTGCAGTAGTTAAACAGTCCCAACACTTTCCTCACTCCCCGGATGGTCACTGGCCTTGGCATGTCTTTTATGCTGCCTTTTGTTTCTGCAGGAGTGCCTTATACCCCTGGTTAATTTCGTGTCCTCGATACTTTACTTTGGACAGTCCGACCTGTGCCTTTTTGGGTTCAATTTAAAGCCAGCTTTCTTAAGTGTAATGCTCCCATGTGTCCTTTGGCATCCTCTGATGCAATCATTATGTCATCGACATATTGGAGTAGGGCACTCTGATACTTTGATAGGTCTAACTCGTCTAAGGCTTGACTCAGTACACGGTGGAATATATTTGGATTATTGTGGAACCCCTGCGGGACCCTGGTTCATGTATCCTGTCTATCCCTGACTGTAAAGGCGAATTTCCCTTGTGATTCGTCTGCCAATGGTATGGATCAGAACCCGTTCTGTATCCAAGACTGTAAATATTTTGAAGTCTGGATTCAGACCATTAAATATCTTATTCAATGTGGTCTACACAAATTTACACCAACCAGAATTTCACCGTGGCCACAATGAAAGTCTGGTTTTAATAGGTTAATTAACCTCAATAACTCCAATTCAATCTAGATCAAATTTTCTTTTAAACTAACCAGTATCACTTGGAAAAGAAAGAAACCATAGCCACATTAACAAAGAAACAATCACCCATGCCTTGTAAACATTCAAATTCATTTTCTTCCAGGCACATTGGCAACTGTGACTTCAAGGCTGAAGCTTATCTTTTGTAAAACAATTAACAAACTTAAAACAACACACGCTTGTCCATCATTCAAAACAAGTCTTCAAAGGGTTAAACAGCTTTTAGCTCTCTGTACAAAAGAGTGGGTGGAGCTAAAACAAAAATGACAGACACTTTTTTAAAGACAGACTTTCAGACAAAAGACATACTGCAACTCCTTAAACATTCACAGTCAGGTAAACTTTCGTTTTTTAACACACACTTTCACCAAACTTTGATCCCAGCATTCCTTTTAAGATTCCTTTCACTCAACAAATCTTGTGTTTTATTTGTCTCGGCACAGACATTAATAACTTCCATGTCGGTAAAACTTTAAATTTCTCTCTTTTTTCTTTTTACATCGGTGTCTCAGCAGCTTTCCTGGCTTTCCAAATCCCTTTTTTTTGTCTAAGCTGAGTTTCAGATTGGTTAGCCTGCAAATTAGATATTTTCCTTCTTTATCTTTGGTTTGTTGGACCGGGCAAATCAGTTAAAGATACTGATGCTCCTGTATCAACTAGCATTTCACACGATTGGCCCCCTAATAATGCTGCAACGTAGACTCGGTTATCCAAGCCTCCTTTTACTGGGGCCACCTCCCATCATTGACTCTTCCCCTTTGACTTGAGGTATTCCATAAAGTCCCTTCTATTCCTCCGGACTAATATAAGTGCCCTGTCTCGGGTCCACCTCTCCTTTCTTCCAGCATTTGTAAATCTGGTGTCCTAGCTTACCACAATGGTCACATCCCCCTTTCTTTCCACCTCTGCAATCCTTTGCCATATGTCCCATCTTTCCACAACTATAACAGCTCCCTTGAATTTTCTTGCATTGTTGCAATGCCCCCCCTGCTGCTACCCTTTCCTGTTTAATTTTTGTACCTCCCTTTTCGGTGGGTTCGGATTCCTTAGCATCTATCTGACTTGCCCATTGAACTGCGAGATCATACGTAGGGGCGATCAACACTCCTAATCTTAGGATGGCTTGGTGTGCCAGTGAAAGACCGTCCTTAAACAGCTGGATAAATGACTGGTCTGTTCATTGTGGGTTTACTTGCCCTGATGATTCGCAATAAGCGTCAAACAGTCGTTCTCCATAATCACTACTAGATCTTGCCTTACTGATTGAATTTTCCCCCAATTTATAGTAGGACCCCCAAGCGCTGTTTCTACTGCGGTCTTAAAGGCTGTTGTCGGGAGCGACGAGACCGGAGGTCCTGTGAGTATTTGAACTCACTTTCGCGGGCTTTTCTTTCACAGGCTGTTGTCGGGAGCGACGAGACCGGAGGTCCTGTGAGTATTTGAACTCACTTTCGCGGGCTTTTCTTTCACAGGCTGTTGTCGGGAGCGACGAGACCGGAGGTCCTGTGAGTATTTGAACTCACTTTCGCGGGCTTTTCTTTCACAGGCTGTTGTCGGGAGCGACGAGACCGGAGGTCCTGTGAGTATTTGAACTCACTTTCGCGGGCTTTTCTTTCACAGGCTGTTGTCGGGAGCGACGAGACCGGAGGTCCTGTGAGTATTTGAACTCACTTTCGCGGGCTTTTCTTTCACAGGCTGTTGTCGGGAGAGACGAGACCGGAAGCGGACCAGGTGGGAAGCACCCAGGTGAACGGCATTTAAGGAGGGTGGTGGCTTAAACCCGAGTTCCTACAGAGTAGGAACCCCCACCCGCCCTCCTCCTCTAACCTACTAGTCTTTTAGCAGTCTAAAAACAGAGGTCACAAATTTTTTGGTCTCAGTTTCTTTTCAGCAGGGCAGGAACCGGGAGGAGCGGGAAGTCGGCGTAGGACCAAGGGGACACAAGACCGGGAAGTCAGCGAAAGACCAGGGAGGTAAGACTAACTGGTAAGTACTTTCCTCAAACCTTCCTAGAAAGTAAAACTAAAACTAGTGGGATTTGGTTAGTTTAAAAAGGAATAAGAGGAGTACAGTATACATTGGTCTAAGTAAGCTTCGGGAAAACAAAAGTCAATAAATAAACTAAAACTAGAAAATTAAAAAGTAATATAAGGGTTAAGTCATGGCAGTAGAGCTCGGACCTGTGTCATGCTCCTCCTGTAACATGTGGGAAATCAGGGATGCTTCCTGTGTCCCTGACAACCATGTGTGCGGGAAGTGTGTCCAGCTGCAGCTCATGTGGGACCGCATGACGGCCCTTGAGCTGCGGATGGACTCACTTTGGAGCATCCACGATTCTGAGAGGGTTGTGGATAGCACATTTAGTGAGTTGGTCACACCGCAGGTTAAGGCCAGCGTAGATAGTACATGGGTGACCAAAAGGCAGAGCAAGGGCAGGAAGGTAGTGCAGAAATCCCCTGGGGTTGTCTCCCTTAGCAACAGGTTCACCGCCTTAGGTGCTGTTGTCGGGGGGGATGACTCATCGGGGGAAGGCACCAGCAGCCAGGCTCATGGCACCATGACTGGCTCTGTTGCAAAGAAGGGAGGGAAAAAGAGTGGCAGGGCTATAGTAATAGGGATTCGATTGTAAGGGGAATAGATAGGGGTTTCTGTGGTCGCGACCGAGACTCCAGGATGGTATGTTGCCTCCCTGGTGCAAGGGTCAAGGATGTCTCGGCGCGGGTGCAGAACATTCTGGAGGGGGAGGGGGAACAGCCAGTTGTCGTGATACATGTTGGTACCAACGACGTAGCTAAAAAAAGGGAAGAGGTCCTACAAGTAGAATTTAGGGAGTTAGGAGCCAAGCTAAAAAGTAGGACCTCGAAGGTAGTAATCTCTGGATTACTACCAGTGCCACGTGCTAGTAAGAGTACAGAGAACAGGATAGTTAGGCTAAATACGTGGCTTGAGCAGTGGTGTAAGAGGGAGGGTTTTAAATTTTTGAGGCATTGGAACCAGTTTTGTGGTAGGTGTGACCTATACAAAAGGGACGGTCTACACCTGTGCAAAGATGGAACTGATGTTCTCGGGGTAATTTTTGATAAAGCAGTTCGGGAGCATTTAAACTAGTATGGCAGGGGGCTAGAAACCTATGTAGTGAAATAGAGGAAAGTGAAAGGCAGACAGAAATAAATGGTAAAAGGGTGAGGAACAAAAAACAAAGGGCCAAACTAATTCATAAAAAATGTGAGCATAAAAAAAGCCTGAGGGTTTTATACCTTAATGCGAGAAGCATCAGGAACAAGGTAGATGAATTAGCTGTGGAAATAGAGGTTAATAATTATGATCTAATTGGGATTACGGAAACATGGTTGCAGGGTGAGCAGGGCTGGGAGCTTAACATACAGGGGTATTCAGTATTTAGGAAGGATCGACAAAAAAGAAAGGGAGGAGGGGTAGCATTGCTGGTAAAAGAGGGGATAAATGCAATTGAAAGGAAGGATATTAACTCAGTTAATACAGAATCTATATGGGTGGAGCTAAGAAATAGCGAGGGGCGAAAAACATTAATAGGAGTGGTATATAGGCCTCCAAATAGTAAAATAGAGGTTGGGGAGGGCATCACGAGGGAAATTAGAGAAGCGTGCAATAAGAGCACAGCTGTCATCATAGGTGACTTTAACTTACATATAGATTGGACTAGCCTAATCAGTAAAAATAATGAGGAGGAGGAATTCCTTGAGTGTTTAAGGGATGGTTATCTGGATCAATATGTCGAGGAACCAACTCGGGAACAGGCTATATTGGACTGGGTACTGTGCAATGAGAAGGGACTAATTAGTAATCTTGTTGTACGGGGACCCTTGGGTCAGAGCGATCATAACATGATCGATTTCTCACTCGAAATGGAGAGCGAAGAAATTGACTCAGAGACTAAGGTCCTGAATTTAAACAAGGGGAATTATGATGCCATTAGACGGGAACTGAGTAGGTCTGATTGGACAACGTTCCTGGGAGGACTGGAGGTAGATAAACAATGGCAAGCATTTAAAGATAGAATGACAAAATTGCAAAAATTGTTTATACCAATCTGGCATAAAAGGAAATCTAAAAAGGTGACTCAACCGTGGATAACAGGGGAAATTAGAGACAGCATAAAATCCAAAGATAGGGCGTATAAAATAGCCAAAAAAAGCGCCAGAGCGGAAGATTGGGAACAGTTTAAGATAGAGCAAAGGAGGACAAAGGGCTTAATCAAGAGGGGCAAAATAGCTTACGAAAGCAAGCTGGCGGAAAATATAAAAACTAACTCCAAAAGCTTTTATAAGTATATCAAGAGGAAAAGACTGGTGAAAACCAAAGTTGGTCCATTGCAGTCAGATACGGGGGAATATATAACGGGAAATAAGGAAATGGCAGACCAACTAAATGCATACTTTGGGTCAGTCTTTACGAAGGAAGACACAAAAAACCTCCCTGGGATATCGGGAAAAATAGGGACATTGGCAAAGGAGGAACTGACGCAAATCAATATCTCTAAGGATATGGTGTTAAGGAAGCTAAAGGGATTGAAGGCGGACAAATCCTCAGGGCCTGATAACATGCATCCTAGGGTACTGAAGGAGGTGGCCCTAGAGATAGCGGATGCACTAAGTATGATTTTTCAGAATTCATTAGACTCGGGAACAGTGCCCATGGATTGGAGGGTAGCTAACGTTACCCCACTATTCAAAAAGGGGGGTAGGGAAAAAGCAGGTAATTACAGACCTGTAAGCCTTACATCAGTTGTGGGCAAAATGCTGGAGTCCATCATTAAGGATGAAATAGCGGAGCACTTAGCAAATGGGGACAGGATAGGACAGAGTCAACATGGATTTACAAAGGGTAAATCGTGCTTGACTAATCTATTGGAATTTTTTGAGGGAGTAACTGGTAAAATAGATGGGGGAGAGCCAGTAGATGTGGTGTACCTGGACTTCCAAAAGGCCTTCGATAAGGTCCCACATAAAAGATTAGCATGGAAAATTGAAGCTCATGGGATAAAGGGGAAAGTATTGACGTGGATAGAGAACTGGCTGTCAGATAGAAAACAGAGAGTTGGAATAAACGGCTCATTTTCTGAATGGCAGGCAGTAACAAGTGGGGTACCGCAGGGATCTGTCCTGGGTCCCCAGCTGTTCACAATTTACATTAATGACCTGGATCAGGGAGTCGGATGCAGCATTTCCAAATTTGCAGACGACACTAAACTAGGAGGGGGGGTGGGCTCAGAGGAGGAGACCAGGAAGCTCCAGAGCGATTTGGACAGACTGGGTGATTGGGCGGATAAATGGCAGATGCACTATAATGTGGACAAGTGCGAAGTTATCCACCTTGGGTGCAGGAACGGGAGGGCAAATTATTATTTAAATGGCAATAAATTGGGAGAGGGGGAAGTACAGAGAGACCTGGGTGTTCTTGTACACCAGTCACTGAAGGCGAGCATGCAGGTGCAACAGGCGGTCAAGAAGGCAAACGGTATGCTGGCCTTCATAGCAAAAGGGTTGGAATACAGGAACAGGGATACCTTGCTGCAGCTGTACAGGGCACTGGTGAGACCACACCTCGAGTACTGTGTACAGTTTTGGTCGCCTCATCTGAGGAAAGATGTTCTTGCCATGGAGGGGGTGCAGCGGCGATTCACCAGGCTGATACCAGGAATGGCGGGATTGACCTATGAGGAGAGACTATGTAGTTTAGGGATGTACACACTGGAGTTTAGAAGATTGAGAGGGGACCTCATAGAAGTGTATAAAATTCTGACAGGTCTAGACAGACTAGATGCAGAAGGAATGTTTCCCTTGGCGGGTGAGAACAGAACTAGAGGACATAATTTAAGGATAAGGGCTAAACCATTTAGGACAGAAATGAGGGGGAATTTCTTCACTCAGAGGGTGGTGAACCTGTGGAACTCTTTGCCACAGAGGGCAGTGTACGCCAGCTCATTAAATATATTTAAGAGGGAATTAGATATATTTCTACAGGCAAAAGGGGTTAAGGGTTACGGAGAGAAGGCGGGGACGGGATACTGAATTGGAGGATCAGCCATGATCTCATTAAATGGCGGAGCAGGCTCGAAGGGCCGGATGGCCTACTCCTGCTCCTATCTTCTATGTATCTATGTATATGCTGCCCATTGCACCGCCCGTCCGGCATTCGGAGGTACTACATCTGCCCACTCTCCATCCTGCATGCCTACAGCGGGGTTTATAGTTCTCCACTTGTCAGCTGGGCATTTTGCCCTAACTAACTGGTGGATATCCCTGCAGTGTAAATCGTGGATGTCCCACATTCCCTCTAGATTTCTCCAGAACTCTGCGTTCTGGCTACGGGGTTTGAGGGTTACCAAATCTTTGAGAATGGTTTGTTTTTCAAGAGGCGTGAAAGCCCGGTATTGATCTTGTGCTGCCCTCTGGTGGCGTAATACGGGTGCCATCGGTACTACCGGAACATCCCCTTTAATTTCGATTGGGGCAGAGGCATACGGTGGGGGCCTTTCTTTATCCTCATCATTTCTGTTCCCTTTATCTGTCAATTCTATCCGTTCTAGTGTGCTTTCTAACTGGGCTATTTTCTTTTCTTGTCTATTTTCTTTATCTGTCTTTTCCATTCGTTCTAGTGTGCTTTCTAACTCGGCTATTTTCTTTTCTTGTTCTTCCATCTTACTAGTTTGTGTCGTAACCTTTTTGTCAACATTATTAACTGATGTGTCAAAATTACTCCTGCCTTTTTAGTTTTTGTATGTTTTTGCTTCTCCCACCACTCCCGTTGCGCCAGGGGTTTTTCTAACGGATCCTACCCATCTTTCCTCATTGAATCAATCAAACCCTTTTGGTCCTCAGCGTAGAGCCGACTCATGGATCCTGGCGGGCCCCGATCGGGTTCCTCGCCTTTCTCCATAATGTATTATCGTTACTAGCTTACCGCTTTCCGGCCCACCCTAGTAACTCGTTTTCAGAGGTCTGCCTATCGTCCACCATAAGTATGATGGCGGCCCCGACTTGTAACTATTCTTGCTCACAGAGGTGAGTTTTGGGCAGCTACTCGGCCCCTTTCACATGTAGTCATTAATACATTATCACAACACGTCCTACAATCCAACAGATCCCGCAACGCAACACATCAGAGAGGTCTTACAGATTCTTTGTCTGTCTCGGATTCCCAACTAACTCTGGCCGTCACGTGGGGCCCAATCGCCCTCTTAATTTCGGCTCAGCATGGGTCCTCGAGACATTTACAGTCCGAAATAACACATCAGGCTTCAAATATCTTAATTACTATTAATACGTTTGGTTAACCTTATTATTTCAATATTACAAACACCTTATGCGCTACCTAGGTTTCAATAAACTGTTTCTTACCCGTCACAGACACCAGATTCATTGGATACTGCGTCACCATCACACCGCCCTGCCAAGTGACCCAATTTCTGGGTGGTCAAAGATTTGACTACTCGTCCCGTTCACTGGTACAGGCGGTCTTTCTGCTCCAAAGTATCCTGCCGACTACGCCAATTGTTAGGGAGAAATTATTTCACTCCAGTCTGTGTTGATAGGTTAAAGCAAAACAGTTTATTTAATATTCAGAGATCTCTGGGAGGAGCGTCACAGACCTTACCCGGCCTGGTGACTACAGCTTCTCGACCTCCCGTTGTCAATGACAACCTTTTATTGAAGAGTTGTCCAATCACATAGTTACAAAATATCACATGATTACAATTGTCAATTCAAACTAAACAATTAATTCGTTATATTTCTTGTCTTGCTAAACAATTTATGTCAATTCAAACTAAATCATTAATTCGTTATATTTCTTATCTTGCTAAACAATTATGTCAATTCAAACTAAACAATTATGTCGATTCAAACTAAACCATGAATTCGTTATATTTCTTATCTTTGTCAGCTACAAACTAAAAGCAATTCAATGACGTATATATGCTGCCTGAGCAAGGGGCCCCGGTCTGGTTCTCACAGTTGTGTATTGTATTTTGGCCTTGGATGTTGCTCAGTTCCCAACTCTCAACCATGCTTATCTCCCCACCTGGGTTCTTATTCTATTTCATACAGAAACGAGAAATTATTTATTTTAATTTAACATGAGTTCAAATTAACCCCTTCACTCCCCTTCACTCCCTCCTTTCGGTCCCGTACCAAATTAAAAATTCTGGTCAGGGATACCGACTTCTTTCCCGCATTTATCATCCCTGGATTATATCTGTGTTGATAAATTCACCTCTCCCTTCTATCTATCCTTGGTGTCGGGTGTCTGTATGAAAAGAATAGAGTTTTACATATAGATATCCTGTAGTGGCTGTTCATTGCTTGGTTCAATATTGACTACAGCAACCGGCATCATTCTGGCCATAGCTGCCTTACAACATGCATTTAAAATCATCAAGGTAACACAGAGTGCTATTCTAATTACAAGAATAATTATCAGTCCATGCATCAAATATGAACCCCATGATCCCCCAAACAACCATTCCCACCAGTTTGCCCCTGCGGTTTCGTGTAACTTCCGAACTTCCCTCTGTATGTGCTCAGCCAAATCAGTTATATTTTCTGAACTGTCAGGAATGTATGTACATCACTCTGTCCCAATCAATGCACATGTTCCCCCTTTTTCTGCTAGGAGGTAATTAAGTGCCATTCGGTTCTGTAGCGTCACGGTGGCATAGTGGTTAGCACTGGTGCCTCACAGCGCCAGAGACCCGGGTTCGAATCTGACCTCGGGTGACTGTCTGTGTGGAGTTTGCACATTCTCCCCGTGTCTGCGTGGGTTTCCTCCGGGTGCTCCGGTTTCCTCCCACAGTCCAAAAATGTGTGGGTTAGGTTGATTTGGCTATGGTAAAATTGACCCTTAGTGTTAGGGGGGATTAAATATGTGGGGTTATGGGGATAGGATGGGATATGTTAGGGGGAATTAAATACGTGGGGTTACGGGGGTAGGGTAGGATATGTGTACTGTGGGGATTAAAGCAGGGACAGGGTACTGGATTTGGATGATCAGCCATGATCGTATTGAATGGCGGAGCAGGCTCGACGGGCCGAATGGCCTACTCCTGCTCCTAGATTCTATGTTTCTATGTCACTGTCCTTATCGCTACCATCTCGGCGTTAATGTCTATTAGAGCTTTTGCTGTATCATTCCCAACCTGTTCTAAAACCTCTGCCAACAACCGTATCTCTTTAATAGCTCTCGCGACTCCGTATGGGGGTAAATAGATCGCAAAGTATCTTTCAGCCTCATTAATTTCTCGTTTATAACGATAGGCTGGGTGTTCCTTGAGGTTTAGGCAGTGATGTACAAAGGGTACGACATACCCCAATGAAGTAAGTGTTATTATAGGCTTCATACCTACTCCATATGTTATTCATTATCATGATTTTACCCTTCCATGGCCCCCCACTGGTCATGTTTGGAATTGTACCGAGATTCCACGTCCCATACGTGAAGGTTGCACCACCGTACCCACTCCTGCTCACCTTTAATTCATATTTCTGCTCGCATTTACTCCAACCCAATGTGAAGCAAATCAGAATGATGCATAATGCCCAGACCAATCCCCTTACTCAAATTCAATTCATTGTTCCGGTGTTCCAATTCTGCCCCGCCTGGGGTATCCTCTGTTTCTTCTATCTTTCCTGATGTTACCCCGCCTGGGGTCTCCTCTATATTGCTTTGGATCTTCTCTTTCGGTGTGCTCAATTAATTTGTTGGTGCTGGTTAGTCATAGGCATGAGTACCCAATTGGCTTATGTATCTTACTACATAGGTTACATATATCAAATACACTATCATTACAAGTTGGAGAACTACCAGAGCGTGTGAAATAATACGAACGTAAGGGTGTGCTGATGTATTAAGCCCAATATCCCACCAGTGTGAGCTGTCCTCTATGCTGTTAATTTCAATATCTATTCTCGAGTTGTCTTCCTTCAAAACATAAAAATGCTTTAGGGAGGAGTTCAGTCGCATCATGAGCTCACTGGTACCCTTAGACAACAGGGGAATGTAGTATCCGAATTGTGCCATATAATTGTGTAGCTCATACTTAAAAACGTGTTGGTTGATGTGACAGGTCTCGGATTCCCAACTAACTCTGGCCGTCACGTGGGGCCCAATCGCCCTCTTAATTTCGGCTCAGCATGGGTCCTCGAGACATTTACAGTCCGAAATAACACATCAGGCTTCAAATATCTTAATTACTATTAATACGTTTGGTTAACCTTATTATTTCAATATTACAAACACCTTATGCGCTACCTAGGTTTCAATAAACTGTTTCTTACCCGTCACAGACACCAGATTCATTGGATACTGCGTCACCATCACACCGCCCTGCCAAGTGACCCAATTTCTGGGTGGTCAAAGATTTGACTACTCGCCCTGTTCACTGGTACAGGCGGTCTTTCTGCTCCAAAGTATCCTGCCGACTACGCCAATTGTTAGGGAGAAATTATTTCACTCCAGTCTGTGTTGATAGGTTAAAGAAAAACAGTTTATTTAATATTCAGAGATCTCTGGGAGGAGCGTCACAGACCTTGCACGGCCTGGTGACTACAGCTTCTCGACCTCCCGTTGTCAATGACAACCTTTTATTGAAGAGTTGTCCAATCACATAGTTACAAAATATCACATGATTACAATTGTCAATTCAAACTAAACAATTAATTCGTTATATTTCTTGTCTTGCTAAACAATTTATGTCAATTCAAACTAAATCATTAATTCATTATATTTCTTATCTTGCTAAACAATTATGTCAATTCAAACTAAACAATTATGTCAATTCAAACTAAACAATTATGTCGATTCAAACTAAACCATGAATTCGTTATATTTCTTATCTTTGTCAGCTACAAACTAAAAGCAATTCAATGACGTATATATGCTGCCTGAGCAAGGGGCCCCGGTCTGGTTCTCACAGTTGTATATTGTATTTTGGCCTTGGATGTTGCTCAGTTCCCAACTCTCAACCATGCTTATCTCCCCACCTGGGTTCTTATTCTATTTCATACAGAAACGAGAAATTATTTATTTTAATTTAACATGAGTTCAAATTAACCCCTTCACTCCCCTTCACCTCCAATCCATGGGAACTATTCCAGAGTCTATAGAATTTTGGAAGATGACCAGCAATGCATCTACTATTTCTATGGCCACTTCCTTAAGTACCCTAGGATGTAGATTATCAGGCCCTGGGGATTTATCGACCTTCAATCCCATCAATTTCCCTAACACCATTTCCCTACAAATACTGATTTCATTCAGTTCTTGCTTCTCATTAGACCCTATGTTCCCCGACACCTCTGGGAGGTTATTTGTGTTCTCCTTTGTGAAGACAGAACCAAAGTATGTATTTAATTGGTCTGCCATTTCTTTGTTCCCCATTATAAATTCCCCTGATTCTGACTGCAAGGGACCTACGCTTGACTTCACCAATCTTTTTCTCTTCACATATCTATAGAAGCTTTTACAGTCAGTTTCTATGTTCCCTGAAAGCTTACTCTCATACTCTATTTTCCCCCTCTTAATTAATCCCTTTGTCCTCCTTTGCTGATTCCTAAACTGCTCCCAATCCTCAGGTTTGCTCCTTTTACTGGCCAATTTATATGTCCTCTCCTTTGATCTTATGCTATCCCTAATTTCCCTTGTCAGCCACGGTTGAGTCACCTTTTTTGTTTTATTTTTATGCCAAACAGGGATGAACAAATTCTGTAGTTCATCCATGCGATCTTTAAATGTTTGCCATTGCCTATCCACCATCAACCCTTTAAGTAACGTTCCCCAATCCATCCTAGCCAACTCGCGCCTCATACCATCATAGTTTCCTTTATTTAAATTCAGGACCCTGGTCTCTGAGTCAACTACTTCACTCCAGTCCAGTCTCTCTTCATAGCTGAAATGCTCCAGCCCAGGTAACATCTTGGTAAATCTCCTCTGCACCCTCTCTAATGCAATCACATCCTTCCTATAGGGTGGCGACCAGAACTGCACACAGTATTCCAGCTGTAGCCTAACCAGCGTTTTGAACAGCTCCATCATAACCTCCCAGCTCTTATATTCTATGCCTCGGCTAATGAAGGCAAGTATCCCATATGCCTTCTTAACCACCTTATCTACCTGTCCTGTTGCCTTCAGGGATCTATGTACATGCACACCAAGGTCCCTCTGATCCTTTGTCCTTCCTAGGGTCCTACCATTCATTGTGTATTCCCTTGCCTTGTTAGTCCTTCCAAAATGCATCACTTCACACTTTGCAGGGTTAAATTCCATTTGCCACTGTTCTGCCCATCTGACCAACCTGTCTATATCGTCCCTCCTCGCTATTTACCACTCCACCAATTTTCGTGTTATCTGCGAACTTACTGATCATACCTCCTACATTCATAACTAAATCATTAATGTACATTACAAACAGCAAGGGACCCAACATCGATCCCTGCGGTACACCACTGGACACAGGCTTCCAGTCACAAAAACAACCTTCAACCATCACCCTCTGGATCCAAAATTGGCTTAGTGGCAGGAGGCAATGTGCCAAATTACCCTGGATCCCATGGGCTCTTACCTTCTTGACCAGTCTCCCATGCGGGACTTTGTCAAAAGCCTTACTGAAGTCCATGTAGACTACATCAACTGCACTACCCTCATCCACACACCTAGTCAACCCCCCGAAAAATTCAGTCAAATTGGTTAGACATGATCTCCCCCTGATAAAGCCATGCTGACTATCCTTGATTAATCCTTGCCTCTCCAAGTGGAAACTCATTCTGTCCCTCAGAATTTTTTCCAATAATTTCCCTACCACTGATGTTAGGCTCACTGGCCTGTAATTCCCTGGTTTATCCCTACTACCCTTCTTGAATAATGATACTATGTTAGCTGTCCTCCAGTCCTCTGGCACCTCCCCTGTGGCCAGAGAGGTTCTGAAAATTTGTGTCAGAGCCCCTGCAATCCCCTCCCTTGCCTCACACAGCAGCCTGCGATACATCTCATCTGGGCCTCGGGATTTATCCACTTTTAAGCCCGCTAAAACCGATAGTACCTCCTCCCTCTCAATGCTAATTTGTTCAAGTATATTACAATCCCCCTGCCTGATTTCTATGCCTACATCGTCCTTCTCCACAGTGAACACAGATGCAAAATATTCATTTAAAACCTCACCTACATCTTCCGGCTCTACACACAGATTGTCACTTTGGTCCCTAATGGGCCCTACTCTTTCCCTGGTTATCCTTTTGCCCTTAATATACCTACAAAACACCTTGGGATTTTCCTTTATTTTGCCTGCCAGTGTTATTTCATGCCCCCTCTTCGTTCTCCTAATTTCTTTTTTAAGTACCCCCCTGCACTTTCTATACACCTCTAGGGCTTCCACTGTTTTTAGTCCTTTGTATCTGCCAAAAGCCTCCCTTTTTTTCCTAATCTATTCTTGTATATTCCTTGACATCCAGGGTTCCCTGGACTTGTTGGTCCCATCCTTGACCTTTACGGGAACATGTTGGCACTGTCCTCTCTCTATTTCCTTTCTGATAGACTCCAACTGCTCTGATGTGGATTTTCCTACAAGCAGCTGATCCCAGTCCACTTTGGCCAGATCCTGCCTTATCATATTAAGATTGGCCTTCCCCCAATTTAGAACCTTTATTTCCGGTCCATCTTTGTCCTTTTCCATGACTACGTTAAACCTCACCGAATTATGGTCACTGTCACCAAAATGCTCTCCTACTAACACTTCTACCACTTGCCCAGTTACATTCCGTGGAATTAGGTCCAGTACCGCCCCCTCTCTTGTAGGACTTTCTACATGCTGGCTCAAAAAGCTCTCCTGGATGCACTTTAAGAACTCCGCACCCTCTATGCCTTTCACACTCTGACTATCCCAGTTAATATTGGGGAAGTTGAAATCCCCTACTATTATTACGCTATTATTTCTACACTTCTCTGAGATTTGCCTACATATCTGTTCCTCTATCTCCCCCTGACTGTTTGGGGGCCTATAGTACACTCCCAGCAAAGTGTTTGCCCACTTTTTGTTTTTAAGTTCTACCCATATGGCCTCATTAGAGGTACCTGCTAAGATATCATCCCTCCTGACAGCAGTAATTGACTCCTTGATTAATATTGCAACAAATCCTGCCAGAAATAATACATACCCGTCAAACATGAAAATTTCCATTCCAGATAAGGGTGCAGTGAGCAATTAGAAGTTTGAACACACAACAGCTGATCCAATCTTGCCCTCAATCCACCTGGGTGGGCAGGGTATGAATTAGAGCCAGCCACTGAGTTGTTAGGGATGGGCAATAAGTGCCAGTCTTGCCAGTGACACCCACATCTGTAAAAATAATTTACAAATATTTTCATTATGGTGAGAAACTAGGAGTTGTGCAGATACAATGAGTGACTGAGATAAAGGCCAACATTCTAATAGGTCTGGAATACAAAGGGGTGGAAGTTCTGTTCCAGCTGTACAGAGCTCTGGTCAGACCCCATCTGGACACTGCGTTCCGTTCTGGGCCCCGCACCTCAGGAAGGATAGATTGGCCTTGGAGGGGGAGCAGCGCAGATTCACCAGAATGATACCGGGTGTTAAGGGGTTATATTATGAGCTTAGAAGGTTGAGCGGTGATCATTGAGGTGTTTAAGATGATAAAAGGGTTCGACTGGGTAAATACAGAGAAACTATTTCCTCTGGTGGGGGGAGTCCAGATCAAGTGGGCACATAGAAACATAGAAACATAGAAGATAGGAGCAGGAGTAGGCCATCCGGCCCCTCGAGCCTGCTCCGCCCTTTAATGAGATCATGGCTGGTCATCCAAATTCAGTACCCTGTCCCTGCTTTCTTCCCATATCCCTTGATCCTTTTAGCCTTAAGACTACTTTCTCTTGTTAGCCACGGTTGAGTCACCTTTTTTGTTTTATTTTTATGCCAAACAGGGATGAACAAATTCTGTAGTTCATCCATGCGATCTTTAAATGTTTGCCATTGCCTATCCACCGTCAACCCTTTAAGTAACGTTCCCCAATCCATCCTAGCCAACTCATGCCTCATACCATCATAGTTTCCTTTATTTAAATTCAGGACCCTAGTCTCTGAGTCAACTACTTCACTCTCCATTTTAATGAAGAATTCTATCATATTATGATCGCTCCTCCCCAAGGGACCTCGCACAACAAGATTGCTAATTAATCCTTTCTCATTACATAATACCCAATCTAAGATGGCCTGGTCTCTAGTTGGTTCCTCGACATATTGGTCCAGGAAACCATCCCGTATACAATCTAGGAATTCCTCCTCCACAGTATTGTTACTAATTTGGTTAGCCCAATCTATATGTAGATTAAAGTCACCCATGATAACTGCTATGCCCTTATTGCACGTGTCTCTAATTTCCCGTTTAATGCCATCCCCAACCTCAGCATTACTGTTTGGGGGTCTGTATACAACTCCCACTAACGTTTTCTGCCCCTTGGTATTTCTCAGCTCTGCCCATACAGATTCCACATCATAAGAGCTAATATCCTTCCTTACTATTGTGTTAATCTCCTCTTTAACCAGCAATGCTACCCCACCTCCTTTTCCTTTTTTCCTGTCCTTCCTGAATATTGAATACCCCTGGATGTTGAATTCCCATTCTTGGTCACCCTGGAGCCATGTCTCCGTAATCCCAATTATATCATATCCGTGTACATATATTTGCGCAGCTAATTCTTCCACCTTATTACGAATGCTCCTCGCATTAAGACACAAAGCCTTCAGGCTTGATTTTTTAACACTCTAAGGGGGAAAAATTCAGTTGGTTGCGCCTCCCATTAGCGCCTTAAGAGGGCGCTAATGGGGCGCAAAGCAGCTAGCGCCCGGGCGCAGCGATGTTTGCGCCGCTCGCGAACTTAACTAGACATTTTGCGGCGGCGCTAAACTTTATCGCCGCGATCTCCTGCGCGCGCAGATTGTGACGTCATACGAGAGTGCAACGCCCTTGTGGCGCCCCGGAGCAGAATTTCAGTGGCGCCCCCTTCCTTACCGCCTGGCGCATCCAACGACCGGAAGACTGGAAAGCTATCAATCGCTGTGGGGCTGGGGGGGGCGCTATTTAAAGGGGGCCTCTTCCTGTCTTTCTCTGTGGTTGACATTTTTGCACCACTCATTCTGAGAGAGAGAGAGAGATTCAGAGAGAGAGAGAGAGAGAGAGACTTCAGGAGTGATTCAACGCTGTGTGAAGGAGTTTTGGGTACTGAGCAGCACCTTGCAGGGTCATTTTAATTTGCCCTTCCTTGTATCGATTTAGAAGAGACTGTGGGGGCTGCACTCTGAGCTCTTTCCCTGGGCCTCTCCATTGTTCTTTCCAGCAGATTTGATGTACAGGTCTCTCCAGGCGGAGATTCAAGGCTCCAATGAGCAGGGTGTGGCTGGAGAGCAAGATCGACCCTCCCCTTTAAGAACTGGCCGGTGCCAGTGTGTCTGTGTTCCATCGCTAACTGACATCACCTGCGCTGCGCCCGCGCTCCGAGTTAGCGCCTCACTCCTCGGCCTTTGCGCCTTAAGACAGGTGTGCAGCGCCTGATTTAGCGCTCCAATCACCTCCCGGGGCGTTAAAAGTCAAGTTTGCAGTCAGTGGCGATAATTAGTGCCAGGCGCTAATCTTTGCGCCCGGCCGATAATTGTGCCCCAAATGGGGCGATACTGAATTTTTAGCCCTTAGTCCTTTTAGAATTATTATTTACTGTGGCATTGTTTGATTTACACCCTTGATTTCTCTGCCTTCCACTTTTGCTTTTCCCCTTCCTGTCTTTTGTTTCTATCCTTGCTTCCCTTTCCTCTGCCTCCCTGCACAGGTTCCCAACCCCCTGCCATTTTAGTTTAAACCCTCCCCCAGAGCACTAGCAAACACTCCCCCTAGGACATCGGTTCCGGTCCCGCCCAGGTGCAAACCGTCCAGTTTGTACTGGTCCCACCTCCCCCAGAACTGGTTCCAATGCCCCAGGAATTTGAATCCCTCCCCCTTGCACCATTCCCCTAGCCACGTATTCATCTGAAATATCCTTCTATTTCTACTCTGACTAGCATGTGGCACTGGTAGCAATCCTGACATTACTACCTTTGAGGTCCTATTTTTTTAATTTACCTCCTAACTCCCTATATTCAGCTTTTAGGACCTCATCCCATTTTTTACCTATATCGTTGGTACCTATATGCACCACGACAACTGGCTGTTCACCCTCCCCCTCCAGAATGCCCTGCAGCTGCTCTGAGACATCCTTGACCCTTGCACCAGGGAGGCAACATACCATCCTGGAGTCTCGTTTGCGGCCGCAGAAATGCCTATCTATTTCCCTCACAATAGAATCCCCTATCACTATAGCTCTCCCGTTCTTTTCCCTCCCGTCCTGTGCAGTAGGATAACCCATGCTGCCAGGAAGTTGGCTGCTGCTGCCTTCCCCCGATAAGCCATCCCCTCAACAATATCCAAAGTGGTATATCTGTTTGAAAGGGGGATGTCCACAGGGGACTCCTGCACTACCTGCCTGCGCCTATTACTCTGCCTGGTGGTCACCCATTACCTTCCTGCCTGTGCAGCCTTTACCTGCGGTGTGACCAACTCCCTAAACGTGCTATCCACGATTTGCTCAGCATCGCGAATGCTCCAGTATGTATTCATTCGCAGCTCCAGCGCCGCAATGTGGTCTGTCAGGAGCTGCAGCTGGATACACTTCCCGCACACATGGTCGTCAGGGACACAGGAAGTGTCCCTGATTTCCCACATAGTGCAGGAGGAGCATGCCATGGGCACAACCTTAAAATTAGAGCCAGGCCGTTCAGGAGTGATGTCAGGAAGCACTTCTTCACACAAAGGGTGGTGGAAATCTGGAAAACTCTCCCCCAAAAGGATGAGTGTGGATGCTGGGGGTCAATTGCAATTTTAAGAACTGAGATCGATAAACTTTTTTGGGTAAGGGATATGGAGCTAAGGAGGCGAAATGAAGTTGTGGTGAAGATGAGCCATGATTTCATTGAATGGCAGAGCAGACTCCAGGGACTGAATGTCCTCCTCCTGTTCCTCTATAACAGGCTCGAGGGGCTGAACGGCCTCCTCCTGTTCCTCTATAACAGGCTCGAGGGGCTGAACGGCCTCCTCCTGTTCCTCTATAACAGGCTCGAGGGGCTGAACGGCCTCCTCCTGTTCCTCTATAACAGGCTCGAGGGGCTGAATGGCCTCCTCCTGTTCCTCTATAACAGGCTCGAGGGGCTGAATGGCCTCCTCCAATGTACCTGTTTACCGTTCAAAGCATTAAAAGCACTGATTTGTACTAAAATTCAACCATGCTTTTACATCTTGATAGTTTCAGGACATCGCTGCAGGAGTTCCTCAGGGCAGTGTCCTCGGTCCAACCATCTTCAGCTGCTTCATCAATGACCTTCCCTCCAACATAAGGTCAGAAGTGGGGATGTTCGCTGATGATTGCACAGTGTTCAGTGCCATTCACAACTCCTCAGATAATGAAGCAGTCAATGCCCGCATGCTGCAAGACCTGGACAACATTCAGGCTTGGGCTGATAATTGGCAATTAACATTCACACCACAGAAGTGCCAGGCAATGACTATCACCAACAAGCAAGAGTATAATCACTGCCCCTTGACATTCAACGGCATTACCATCGTCGATTCCCCCACCATCAACATCCTGGGGGTTAACATTGACCAGAAACTTAACTGGACCAGCCACATAAATACTGTGGCAACAAGAGCAGGTCAGAGGCTAGGTATTCTGCAGCGAGTGTCTCACCTCCTGACTCCCCAAAGCCTTTCCACCATCTACAAGGCACAAGTAAAGAGTGTGATGGAATACTCTCCACTTGCCTGGATGAGTGCAGCTCCAACAACACTCAAGAATGCTCGACACCATCCAAGACAAAGCAGCCCTGCTTGATTGGCACCCCATCCACCACCTTAAACATTCACTCCCTCCACCACCGGCGTACCATGGCTGCAGTGTGTACCATCTACAAGATGCACTGCAGCAACTCACCAAGGCTTCTTCGGCAGCACCTCCCAAACCCGCAACCTCTTCCACCTAGAAGGACAAGGGCAGCAGGCGCATGGGAACACCACCACCTCCAAGTTCCCCTCCAAGTCACACACCATCCTGACTTGGAAATATATCACTGTTCCTTCATCATCGCTGGGTCAAAATCCTGGAACTCCCTCCCTAACAGCACTGTGGGAGCACCTTCACCACACGGACTGCAGCGGTTCAAGAAGGCGGCTCACCACCACCTTCTCAAGGGCAATTAGGGATGGGCAATAAATGCTGGCCTTGCCAGCGACGCCCACATCCCAGGAACGAATAAAAAAAATAAAGAAACCTCAAAATTAAAAAAAGTTCCTGGAGAATGTGCAATTTAAAGTCTATCAGGTTGATCTCTTGATGTTGTGGTTAGGGAGAGCACCCACACAGTCGGTGAGCTGGCCGGGGGGCCGGAGTGGCAGCAGTGCCAAAAGCTGATGTAGATTGCTCTGGTTTTGATAGCCACGTTGAGAGTGTCTGCAGGTCTCATCATCCCCCACCCCTCACATTTAATACAACTGAAGTCAAATAGGGAGGGGGTAAGAGAGGGGATGCCACAATTCCAGAATGCATCAGCGGTAACAGAACGAGATATATAAAGCTGTTGGCAGGATCAGTTAAGACTGTCAGAGGTGAGGAACGTTTCGCTCTGGAGAGTGCAGAATCTTGGACTATAGATTTTGCAGTTTTTGGAGTGTTTAGTTTTGCTGTTCCTCTACACAGTGATTAGGGTTGTCAACTCTGGGTGGTCATGTTCCTGGAGCTTTCATCACATGACCTCCCACCTCCAACCACCCCGCCCCCACGCTCCCGCCATTAGACGCCTGACTCCATCCTCGTCTTCCCATGGCCAATCGGAAAGCAAACAGACTCTTTGTTACCTGATTGGATGATTCTTGACTGACTCCCCAGCTCCGATATTTTTAGAGCTAATACAGTGTTCAAAGAAAATGGAAAGAACACACGATTTTTTAATGGCCGTGATTTTGCTCCTGGGTGTTGCGCGCAGCAGTTTCCTGGAGATTAATCTTTCAATCCTGGAGACTCCAGGACAAGCCTGGACTGTAGACAGCACTGACAGTAATGGACCTGCCTCTGGGACTGTGAGACCACCACCTCAGTGAGAGATTTTGAGGGCCAAGTACAGGATTCCCAATGGGATTTCCTTTGTTACCCATTGCTCCACCATTGGCAGCCGTTCCTTCAGCTGCCCAGAATAAAACCAGACGGACCACCCGGCATCGACCTAGGCATCAGTTTTGGACATGACAACGGCACACCCAGCCCAGTCGACCCTGCAAAGTCTTCCTCACTAACATCCAGGGAATTCTGCCAAAATTGGGTGAGCTGTCCCACAGACTAGTCAAGCACCAGCCTGACATAATCATACTCACAGAATCATACCTTTCAGCCAATGTCCCAGACTGCTCCATCACCATCCCTGGGCATGTCCTGTCTCACCGGCTGGACAGACCCACCAGAGGTGGCGGCACAGTGGTATACAGTCGGGAGGGAGTGGCCCTGGAAGTCCTCAACATTGACTCCGGACCCCATGAAGTCTCATGGCTTCAGGTCAAACATGGGCAAGGAAACCTCCTACTGATTACCACCTACCGCCCTCCCTCAGCTGATGAATCAGTACTCCTCCATGTTGAACACCACTTGGAAGAAGCACTGAGGGTAACAAGGGCACAGAATGTACTCTGGGTGGGGGACTTCAATGTCCATCACCAAGAGTGGCTCGGTAACATCACTAGTGACCGAGCTGGCCGAGTCCTGAAGGGCATAGCTGCCAGTCTGGGCCTGCGACAGGTGGTGAGAGAACCAACACAAGGGAAAAACCTACTTGACCTCGTCCTCACCAATCTACCTGTCGCAGATGCATCTGTCCACGACAGCATTGGTAGCAGTGACCCGCGCACAGTCCTTGTGGAGACAAAGTCCCGTCTTCACACTGAGGACACCCTCCATCGTGTTATGTGGCACCACCACCGTGCTAGATGATCCTCCAATTCAATATCCCGTCCCCACCTTCTCTCCGTAACCCTTAACCCCTTTTGCCTGTAGAAATATATCTAATTCCCTCTTAAATATATTTAATGAGCTGGCGTACACTGCCCTCTGTGGCAATGAGTTCCACAGGTTCACCACCCTCTGAGTGAAGAAATTCCCCCTCATTTCTGTCCTAAATGGTTTAGCCCTTATCCTTAAATTATGTCCTCTAGTTCTGTTCTCACCCGCCAAGGGAAACATTCCTTCTGCATCTAGTCTGTCTAGACCTGTCAGAATTTTATACACTTCTATGAGGTCCTCTCTCAATCTTCTAAACTCCAGTGTGTACATCCCTAAACTACATAGTCTCTCCTCATAGGTCAATCCCGCCATTCCTGGTATCAGCCTGGTGAATCGCCGCTGCACCCCCTCCATGGCAAGAACATCTTTCCTCAGATGAGGCGACCAAAACTGTACACAGTACTCGAGGTGTGGTCTCACCAGTGCTCTGGATAGATTCAGAACAGATCTAGCAGCTCAAAACTGGGCAACCATGAGACGCTGTGAGCCATCAGCAGCAGCAGAATTGTATTCCACCACAATCTGTAACCTCATGGCCCGGCTTATCCTTCACTCTACCATTACCATCAAGCCAGGTGACCAACCCTGGTTCAATAAGGAGTGTAGAAGAGCATGACAGGAGCAGCACCAGGTGTACCTAAAAATGAGATGCCAACCTGGGGAAGTTAGAACACAGGAATTATTTTTATTCATTCACGGGATGTGGGCGTTGCTGCCAAGGCCAGCATTTATTGCCCATCCCTAGTTGCCCTTGAGAAGGTGGTGGTGAGCCGCCTTCTTGAACCGCTGCAGTCCGTGTGGTGAAGGTACTCCCACAGTGCTGTTAGAGAGGGAGTTCCAGGATTTTGTCCCAGCGACGATGAAGGAACAGCGATATATTTCTAAGTCAGGATGGTGTGTGACTTGGAGGGGAACTTGGAGCTGGTGGTGTTCCCATACACCTGCGTTCAGCACAAATCGAGTTTCCACAATCTTTTAAGCTAGCTTCAAAAACATCGCGCTAGAAGCAGGCCCCGCCCCAAAACTGGCCAAGCCTCCAGGGTGAATTCATTACCAATGGGAGTTTCTGCCTCCGAGGAGGCTCAACAGCTAAGCTGGATCTTTTGGGCACAAGAACTCAATGATGGTGGAGCCCAGCACGTGAGTGCAAAAGACAAGGCTGAAGCGTTTGTAACCATCTTCAGCCAGAAGTGCCGAGTGGATGATCCATCCCCACCATCACAGAAACTAGTCTTCAGCCAATTTGATTCACTCTGCGTGATATCAAGTAATGGCTGAACGCAATCGATACAGCAAAGACCCTGACAAAATCCCGGCTGCCGTGCTGAAGACTTGTGCTCCAGAAGACATTAATAAACTTGCAGAATGGGCATATAATTGGCAAATGAAATTCAACACAGATAAATGTGAGGTATTACATTTTGGTATGAAAAATAAGGAGGTCATATATTACTTGGAAAATAAGAATCTAAGTGGGGTAGTAGAGCAAAGGGATCTCGAGTACAAATACACAAATCACTAAAAGTTGCGACACAGGTTAATAAGGTCATTAAAAAAAGCAAACCAAGCACTCGGGTTTATTTCCAGAGGGATAGAATTGAAAAGTAGAGAAGTTATGCTAAACTTGTATCGAACCTTGGTTAGACCACACTTGGAGTACTGCGTACAGTTCTGGTCGCCATATTATAAAACGGATATAGAGGCACTGGAGAGGGTGCAGAGAAGATTTACATGGATGATACCAGAAATGCGAAGAATACATATCAGGAAAGGATGAACAGGCTGGGTCTCTTTTCTCTTGAAAAGAGAAGGCTGAGGGGTGACCTAATAGAGCTCTTTAAAATCATGAAAGGTTTTGATAGAGTGGATACAGAGAAAGTGTTTCCACTTGTGGGTAAGAGCAAAACTAGAGGCCATCAATATAAGATAGTGGTTGAAGCGAATAGTATAGATGCATTTAAGGGGTGGTTAGACAAGCACATGAGGGAGAAAGGAATAGAGGGTTATGCTGTTAGATGAGGAAAGATGGGGGGAGGCTCGAGTGGAGCATAAACATCGGCATGGACTGGTTGGGCCGAATGGCCCGTTTCTGTGCCGTATATCCGATGTATTCCTATGTAGAACTAGCCGTGCCTCTAGCCAAACTGTTCCAGTACAACTACAACACTGGTATCTACCCGACAATGTGGAATACTGCCCAGGTATGTCCTGTCCACAAAAAGCAGGACAAATCCAACCCGGACAATTACCACCCCATCAGTCTACTCTCAATCATCAGCAAAGTGATGGAAGGTGTCATCGACAGTGCTATCAAGCGGCACTTACTCACCAATAACCTGCTCACTGATGCCCAGTTTGGGTTCCGCCAAGACCACTCGGCTCCTGACCTCATTACAGCCTTGGTCCAAACATGGACAAAAGAGCCGAGTGCCGGAGGTGAGCTGAGAGTGACTGCCCTTGACATCGAGGCAGCATTTGACGTTGTGTGGCATCAAGGAGCCCTAGTAAAATTGAAGTCAATGGGAATCGGGAGGGGGGGAACTCTCCACTGGCTGGTGTCATACCTAGCACAAAGGAAGATGGTTATGGTTGTTGGAGGTCAATCATCACAGCCCCAGGACATCGCTGCAGGAGTTCCTCCGGGCAGTGTCCTAGGCCCAACCATCTTCAGCTGCTTCATCAATGACCTTCCCTCCAACATAAGGTCAGAAATGGGGATATTCGCTGATGATTGCACAGTGTTCAGTGCCATTCACAACTCCTCAGATAATGAAGCAGTCCATGCCCACATGCAGCAAGACCTGAACGACGTTCAGGCTTGGGCTGATAAGTGGCAGGTAACATTCGCGCCACACAAGTGCCAGGCAATGACCATCTCCAACAAGAGAGAGTCTAACCACCGCCTCTTCAAATTCAACGGCATTACCATTGCCGAATCCCCCACCATCAACATCCTGGGTGGTCACCAATGACCAGAAACTTAACTGGACCAGCCACATAAATACTGTGACAACAAGAGCAGGTCAGAGGCTGGGTATTCTGCAGCGAGTGTCTCACCTCCTGACTCCCCAAAGCCTTTCCACCATCTACAAGGCACAAGTCAGGAGTGTGATGGAATACTCTCCACTTGCCTGGATGAGTGTAGCTCCAACAACACTCAAGAAGCTCGACACCATCCAGGACAAAGCAGCCCGCTTGATTGGCACCCCATCCAAACACCTTAAACATTCACTCCCTCCACCACCGGCGTACCGTGGCTGCAGTGTGTACCATCTACAAGATGCACTGCAGCAACTCGCCAAGGCTTCTTCGGCAGCACCTCACAAACCCGCGACCTCTTCCACCTAGAAGGACAAGGGCAGCAGGCGCATGGGAACACCACCACCTCCAAGTTCCCCTCCAAGTCACACACGATCCTGACTTGGAAATATATTGGCCGTTCCTTCATCGTCGCTGGGTCAAAATCCTGGAACTCCCTCCCTAACAGCGCTGTGGGAGCACCTTCACCACACAGACTGCAGCGGTTCAAGAAGGCGACTCACCACCACCTTCTCGAGGGCAACTAGGGATGAGCAATAAATGCTGGCCCTTGCCAGCGACGCCCACTTCCCAGGAACGAATTTAAAAAAACAGGAATAGGTTTTGAATGATTGTTTTTAATTTACTGAGGAACTCACTACTGTACTCCACTGACGTTGGTGCGCCTATCCTGCCAATAGATTTGCAGGATCTTGCGGAGGCAGCGTTGGTGGTACCTCTCCAGTGCTTTGAGGTGCCTGCTGTACATGGTCCATGTCTCTGAGGCATACAGGAGGGCGGGTATCACTGCTGCTCTGTAGACCATGAGCTTAGTGCTGGGTTTGAGGTCCTGGTCTTCAAACACTCTCTTCCTCAGGCGACCGAAGGCTGCACTGGCTCACTGAAGGCGGTGTTGGACTTCGTCGTCGACATCTGCCCTTGTTGACAGTAGGCTCCCGAGGTATGGAAAGTAGTCCACGTTGTCCAAGGCCTTGTCGTGGATTTTGATAATCGGGGGGCAGTACTGTGTGGCGGGGGCAGGTTGGTAGAGGACCTTTGTCTTACGGATGTTTAGTGTAAGGCCCATGCTCTCTTGCTCAGGCCAACATCCCCAGCATCGAATCTTTGACCACGCTCGATCAGCTCCGGTGGACAGGTCACATTGTCCGCATGCCCGATACGAGACTCCCAAAACAAGCGCTCGACTCGGAGCTCCGACACAGCAAGAGAGCCCCAGGTGGGCAGAGGAAACGCTTCAAGGACACCCTCAAAGCCTCCTTGAAAAAGTGTAACATCCTCACCGACACCTGGGAATCCCTGGCCCAAGACCGCACAAAGTGGAGGAGAAGCATCCGGGAAGGCGCCGAACACCTCGAGTCTCTTCACTGGGAGCAAGCGGAAGACAAGCGCAAGCAGCGCAAGGAGCGCACGTCAACCCAAGCACCCCACCCACCCGCCCCTTCAACCACCGTCTGCCCCACCTGTGACAGAGACTGTAGGTCCCGCATTGGACTCATCAGTCACCTGAGAACTCATTTTTAATGTGGAAGCAAGTCATCCTCGGTTCCGAGGGACTGCCGAAGAAGAAGAAGAAGAAGAAGCCTGTACTCCAATCTAACTAGAAAATAGTTCTGTATATTTTTTGAAGTCATTGCCAGTAATTTAAGATTGTGTTACTCACAGCTGGTGGATTGCCACTGATTTAAAATGCTAATTTGTTGTGATAAACCCATTTTCAGATGTATTAATCAAACTGCACCAAGTTGCCACACTTAAATTATCAAAGAATATTTTTTAAAGCACGATATTTTCTTTAAAAAAATTACGTTTTCAAACGCTGCCCGATTGTGTTGGTTCAGGGCAGAGTTTGTGGTAGCATCAGTCTGTGTAACCATGGGAGAGAGTGGAATGTTGCTGCAAAGCTTGTTTTTGTCAGCAAGAATGGTATAAGAGCAGCCAGTCTAAAGTGAAACAGAGACATTCCACGAGACCGACTAAAAGAACACCTCGCAAGATGTCGATAGATTATTAACCTCTCCATCTCCCCAAGCAGAAGAATTGGCCATTCGAAGGAGAAGAGGATCACACTAGTCAGTTACAGATTCGACCAAGTGACAACACATGAGAAGGCAAGGCACACGTCATTCCGAGAAACAGTCACTGGTCGGGAGCAGAAAGCTCCTCCTTTTCTGAGAAGGGTTTTTATCTTTTCTTTGAAAGATCTGCACAGCTAAATGGCACTCGGCTGACAGGTTCTTTCTGCTGAACCTTTTGTTGAATTGCTCCTCAGCTGCTATTTGGAGAGGCTTCAACACTGGCGGCTACCGCTTGTTCATGTAAATGATTTCATCAGTGAATAAACACATTGGCTGGAATTTCCCCGCTGCTGTGAGTGCGGGTTTGGAGGCGGGTCAGCAGGAAATGTTGCAGGAAATGGGAGCGCATCGGGAACGCGCCGTCATCCCGTCTCCTCGCGCCTATAACTTGGGCGCGTTTGCCAACGCGCCACAGACCCGAACGGCAGAGGCAGGCGACCTAATTAATCTCATCAAATCCCTGTCGTGAGGCCTTTAACAGTGTTTTTAACCAGACCTTTGGAATTTCACAGGATGAGCACGGGAATCAGGCAGCTCGGGAACCTCGTCTGTCAACCTGAGGTGGAAGCTCAGTGGCCATTGAGCGAGGTCATTAATGGAGAGCGTGGAAAGCCCAATAAATACTCCCACACGACACCTCATTACTTGCCAAAGGGAAAGGTTCTTGCTGACTCCATTTTGAGGACAGATTTAGGTGTCTACAGTTTGCAAGCCTTTTCTGCAACCTCGGAAGCCACATTGCTAGTCACGATCACAACATTTTTTTTTTATTCGTTCCTGGGATGTGGGCGTCACTTTCAAGGCCAACATTTATTGCCCATCTCTAATTGCCCTTGAGAAGGTGGTGGTGAGCTGCCTTCTTGAACCGCTGCAGTCCGTGTGGTGAACGTACTCCCACGGTGCTGTTAGGGAGGGAGTTCCAAGATTTTGACCCAGTGACGATAAAGGATTGGCGATATACTTCCAAGTCAGGATGGTGTGTGACTTGGAGGGGAACTTGGAGGTGGTGGTGTTCCCATGCGCCTGCTGCCCTTGTCCTTCTAGGTGAAAGAGGTCGTGGGTTTGGGAGGTGCTGCCGAAGAAGTCTTGGCGAGTTGCTGCAGTGCATCTTGTAGATGGTACACACTGCAGCCACGGTGCGCCGGTGGTGGAGGGAGTGAAAGTTTAAGGTGTTTGAATGGGGTGCCAATCAAACGGGCTGCTTTGTCCTGGATGGTGTCGAGCTTCTTGAGTATTGTTGGAGCTGCACTCATCCAGGCAAGTGGAGAGTATTCCATCACATTCCTTGCTTGTACCTTGTAGATGGTAGAAAGGCTTTGGGGAGTCAGGAGGTGAGACATTCGCCGCAGAATAACCAGCTTCTGACCTGCTCTTGTTGCCACAGTACTTATGTGGCTGGTCCAGTTAAGTTTCTGGTCAATGGTGACCACCCAGGATGTTGATGGTGGGGGATTCGGCGATGATAATGTCGTTGAATGTCAAGGGACGGTGGTTAGTCTCTCGCTTATTGGAGATAGTCATAGCCTAGCACTTCTGTGGCGCGAATGTTACCTGCCACTTATCAGCCCAAGCCTGAACGTCGTCCAGGTCTTGTTGCATGCGGGCATGGACTGCTTCATTATCTGAGGAGTTGTGAATGACACTGAACACTGCAGTCATCAGCGAACATCCCCATTTCTGATCTTATGTTGGAGGGAAGGTCATTGATGAAGCAGCTGAAGATAGTTGGGCCTAGGACACTGCCCTGAGGAACTCCTGCAGCGATGTCCTGGGGCTGTGATGATTGGCCTTCAAGCACCACAACCATCTTCCTTTGTGTTAGGTATGACTCCAGCCAGTGAAGAGTTTTCCCCCCGATTCCCATTGACTTCAATTTTACTAGGGCTCCTTGATGCCACACTCGGTCAAATGCTGCCTTGATGTCAAGGGCAGTCACTCTCACCTCACCTCTGGAATTCAGCTCCTTTGTCCATGTTTGGACCAAGGCTGTAATGGGGTCTGGAGCAGAGTGGTCTTGGCGGAACCTAAATTGGGCATCAGTGAGCAGGTTTATAGGTGAGTAAGTGCCGCTTGATAGCACTGTCGATGACACCTTCCATCAATTTGCTGATGATTGAGAGTAGACTGATGGGGCGGTAATTGGTCGGATTGGATTTGTCCTGCTTTTTGTGGACAGGCACCTACCTGGGCAGTTGCTCCCCTGATCTCTACTTGACCTGCCATCTATTACATCAGCATGGGTGCCGCTTTTACAGAATTGGGCCAGGATGAGCTCCAACACCAGCAGCACCAGCAACAACACCACCAACCTTCTCTTCAACCACTTGATGCTGCACAGGACAGAGGGCATTAGTGCAGGGCTGCACCGCGCTGGAGGTGATACCCCCAACACAGGATATACAGGCAGAGGATGAGCTTCCTCAACATGACTGAGCAGCAGTGGCAAAGGAGGCTCAGGCTATCGCAGACATTAGCAGCTTGTTGGTGCAAGACCTGCAGCCCAGAGGAGCGGGTGGACATGCCTTACCAGTGGAGACAAGGGCTATCTACTGGACGTGGCTCATGACACCCTTGAGGAGGTGAAGTATTGAGGCCGAGGAGCGCTATAATGAAAGCCACATGTCCACCAGATGTGTCATAAAGGAAATAATAGGCATGCTGAAGATGCGCTTCAGATGCCTTGACAGTTCTGGAGGAACCCTTCAGTACGCACCAGCCAGAGTCTCCAGATCATTGTCAGAGGAAGAAGGCCATTTGGCCTGTTGAGCCTGTGCCGGCTCTCTGCAAGAGCACTTCAGCTAGTCCCACTACCCCGCCCTTTCCCCATAGCCCTGCAAATTTTTTTCCTTCAGGTACTTATCCAATTCCCTTTTGAAAGCCATGATTGAGTCTGCCTCCACCACCCTTTCAGGCTGTGCATTCCAGATCCTAACCAGTCGCTGCGTAAAAAAGTTTTCCCTCATGTCGCCTTTGGTTCTTTTGCCAATCACCTTAAATCTGCGTCCTCTGGTTCTCGACCCTTCCGCCAATGGGAACAGTTTCTCGCTATCTACTCTGTCCAGACCCCTCATGATTTTGAACACTTCTATCAGATCTCCTCTCAACCTTCTCTGCTCTAAGGAGAACAACCCCAGCTTCTCCAGTCTATCCATGTAACTGAAGTCCCTCATCCCTGGAATCATTCTCGTTAATCTTTCCTGCACCCTCTCTAAGGCCTTCACATCCTTCCTAAAGTGCGGTGCCCAGAATTGGACACAGTACTCCAGTTGAGGCCGAACCAGTGTTTTATAAAGGTTCATCATAGTTTTCACTCTTTTGTACTCTATACGTCTATTCATGAAGTCCAGGATCCCGTAAGCTTTTTTAATAAGGTTGTTAAAGCTCTTTGAGATTGGCTGCGTTTTAATAAACATAGAATTAGACACTTCTTCAGTTCATAGACATGTTCACTGCAGCCATGGGAGGGCTGCCATGACACAGACCAGGGATGTACCAGTTGCTCATATCAGGGTCCTAGTCCATCACATCGCAGAATGTTACTCGGTCTAACCTCTCCAGTTCAGCTGCAGCCTCTCTCATCTTATCCAACTGTTCCAGTAGTTCTTGCTGACCCCTCAGGTTCTGACCATGCGCACACACATCTCCAACATTCTGGTGGTCAAGTTGACATGTTTGGCTTTTTCCCTGTTTCCCTCATTAAGGGACAATCTGCAAAACATCTTGCATCTCTGGGATTTTCCATCCCTATATTTACTAAAGTTAAATTGCTCAATCCAATTACGAATGTTGGTACCAACGACATAGGTAGAGAGAGGGAGGAGGTCCTGCAGGCAGATTTCAGGGAGCTCAGAAAGAGATTAAAAAGCAGGACCTCAAAGGTAGTAATCTCCGGATTACTCCCGGTGCCACGCGTTAGTGAGTACAGGAATAGGAGGATAGAACAGATGAACGCATGGCTGGAGAGGTGGTGCTGGAGGGAGGGCTTCAGATTCCTGGGACATTGGGACCAGTTCTGGGGGAGGTGGGACCTGTACAAGTCGAACAGGTTGCACCTCAACAGGGCCGGGACCAATATCCTCACTGGGAGGTTTGCTAGTGCTGTTAAACTAGCTTGGGCACCAGGATGTAACATTAGAAATGGGAAATAAAGTGCTCAAAGGATTGGGAGAGGCAGAGAGCACTAAAGTAAAAAATGGTACGGTATTAGGTGGGGTCAGGCTAAGAGAGAACACAAGAAGGTCTGCAATAGGTTTACAGTGTATGTGTGTGAATGCACGAAGCGTGGTAAACAAGGTAAGTGAGCTGCAGGCACAAATAGCCACATGGGAATATGATGCTGTGGCAATAACTGAGACCTGGCTCAAAAAAGGGCAGGATTGGGTATTAAATATTCCTGGTTATAAGGTGTTCAGGAAAGATAGGAGGTGGTGTGGCAGTATTGGTTAAAGAGAATATTACAGTGCTGGAGAGAGAGGATGTCCTGGAGGGGTCAAGGACAGAATCTATATGGCTAGAGTTAATAATAGACGTGCCATTGCATTACTAGGTGTATTCTATAGGCCACCAACTAGTGGGAAAGATACGGAGGAGCAAGTTTGCAGAGAAATTACAGAGAGGTGCAAGAACTATAGAGTAGTAATAATGGGGGACTTCAACGATCCTAATATAGACTGGGATAGTAATAGTGTAAAGGACAGAGAGGGCGAAGAAGTTCTGAAGTGAGTTCAGGAGAACTTTCTTGATCAGTACGTTTCTGGCCCGACGAGGGAGGAGGCATTGCTGGATCTGGTTCTGGGGAATGAGGTGGGTCAAGTGGAGCAAGTGTCAGTAGGTGATCATTTAAGGAACAGTGATCATAGCATCATGAGGTTTAGATTAGCTATGGAAAAGGACAGGGAGCAATCTAGAGTAAGAATGTTTAACTGGGGGAAGGCCAATTTCAGTGGGATGAGAACGGATCTGGCCCGGGTAAACTGGAATCAAAGATTGGCAGGCAAAACTGTAGTGGAACAATGGGCTGCCTTTAAAGAGGAAATAGTTCAGGTACAGTTGAGGTACATTCCCACTAGGGGGAAAGGCAGGGCAACTAAAGTCAGAGCTCCCTGGATGACGAAAGAGATAGCCAATATGATGAAGCAGAAAAAGAGCGCGTATGACGGATGTCAGGTTGCAAATACATCTGAGAATCAGGCTATATATAGAAAGGTCAGAGGAGAAGTTTTTTAAATTCGATTATGGGATGTGGGCGTCGCTGGCAAGCCCAGCATTTATTGTCCATCCCTCAATTCCCACAGCATCCTAGGATGCAACCAATCTGCTCCTGGTGATTTATTTACTTTAAGTACAGCCAGCCTCTTCTTTATCAATTTTTATACTATCATGTGTCTCCATTACCTCCTCCTTCACTATGTCTATGGCAGCATCCTCTTCCTCGGTGAAGACAGATGCAGAGTACTCATTTAGTACCTCAGCCATACCCTCTGCCTCCATGCGTAGGTCTCCTTTTTGGTCCCTAATCGGCCCCACCCCTCCTCTTATTGCCCGTTTACTATTTATATGCCTATAGAAGACTTTTAGATTACCTTTTATGTTGGCTGCCATTTTATTCTCATATCCTCTCTTTGCCCCTCTTATTTTCTTTTTCAATTGCCATTCACAACGCCTCAGATAACGAAGCAGTCCATGCCCACATGCAACAAGACCTGGATGATGTTCAGGGTTGGGCTGATAAGTGGTAGGTAACATTCGCGCCACAGAAGTGCCAGGCAATGACAATCTCCAACAAGAGAGAGTCTAACCACCGCCCCTTGAAATTCAACGGCATTACCATCGCCGAATCCCCCACCAACAACATCCTGGGGGGTCACCATTGACCAGAAACTTAACTGGACCAGCCACATAAATACTGTGGCAACAGGAGCAGGTCAGAGGCTGGGTATTCTGCGGCGAGTGTCTCACCTCCTGACTTCCCAAAGCCTTTCCACCATCTACTGTGAAGGAATAGCCAGGATTCAGAAAAATACACGATACTAAGAACAGATTTGATATTATTAATACAAGACATACTGGGTTTAAAAGTCTGAAAGCCTCAGCGACACAGGCTGTCGGCACAATACAGGCTCATGAGATAAGATGGTTTGTTCACACAAAGCTGTGAACACAAACTTTGAAATGGGAATGGGATATTGACAAAGACAAAGCCCCTATTGAAGCAAACTATTGGCGGTTCCTCTATGTCTAGAGTTTGGGAGAATAAAAATGGAATGACCCAAGTAAAGTGTCAAAAGCTAACACTGATGCAAACAGAAACTTAGAATATTAAACAACCATAAGCCTTCATAATATAACATCAAATAAGACAGGAAACACAATTAAATATGCAACCAATTGAGATAGCTAGAAAACAAGTAAACACTGAGTTAAAGTGTTTTCAATTTACATATTGTAAATATGATACCGACAGAAGGCTTTGAAGAAATGACATCAAGTAAAAGAAACGCCTGCTGAACAAATAGTTTTAATGTTAAGCTTGAAATATGGAGTCCCGAGGTCTGATAAAAACCATTGAAGTAAATAGAAATGCATGAAGATACTAGTTAAAGTGGTTTTAATTTACAAGTTGTAAAAGGTACACAAACAAGACGACTTTGAAAATATTACTTCAATGGATGCATTAAGCAATTACATTGTTCTTGTATTGAACTTGGAATACCACGGAGTCACAACGACTGATAATAACCAGTTAAAGTAGTATTAGAAATTCAATAGGAAGACTTCCTAAGAATAGCATCAAATAGATAAATCGATAATAACTATTTTATGATAGGTTTTTGAAACACCTAAAGGTAGACACATAATTATGCATGCAATGGCTAAATTGACAGTAAAGACAGAAAGCATTCAACAGAGATATCAATAAAGACAATTAGCTTACAGCAAGAATACTTCAAAGGATAAACCACCTAAAAAAAGATATAAAAATACAAGCTTTTCAGAAAGAAAGTCAGAAGTCGCTGGGAAGACAAGCATTTCTCAACTTTACAGACATTCTCTGTAAGTTTTCAATTCTGAGTCTCGGGTAATCAAGGTATTTGATTTTGGTGGCTATTCTGGATTAAGAAATAAGTAGAAGTGTGGAAATGTAACGAAGTTAAGATTTGGGAATAAGGATCTCTGATAAGAAATGTAAGCTATTTGTATTTTGAATGGTTAAAGTTGCGATTGCCATAATAAATGTTATCTAAATGTCGGTTCTTTAATAAATCTATATATTTTTAGAATTATCTCAAAGAGTATTTCTGTATCATCTTGCGAACTCAATTTCTGTACACTCAAAGGAGTTGCAGAATTCTGGGGGGTATTCCGGACCCTCATAATATCCGGAAGGTTACAGTCTAGTTAAACTTATTAAAAGTACTATCCGGAGGACGGTAACATCTTTAGACCGTTTCTTTCCTTTAGGGAGAGGTAGTCTGACCTTTAGACCCAATTAAGCGTCTTATGGGATCCGGCTACCGCAAACTTTAGTTGAAGGTAAACGTCTGGGGAATACGCCTGATCTGGGGTAGTCCGAAAGGGCTAGGACTTGTAATTATCCCTTCAGTTGGCACCCAACGTGTGTGTTAACGAGTTGATACAGAACCTATACTTATATTAATATCTATATCCATGTTGTAGATTATTAAGTAGAGAAGGAGTGTTTACTGACAGTGGTTCTAAGACCCAGATTTAAGTTTCTAGAGACGACAAGTCCCTGATCAGGCCTTGTAGAACTTAAATCAGAACACCCTCAAAATACCATTGAGGTCTAAAAGCTTCTTATAAAGTTCATATTAAACCCTAACCGAGGTTAGGTCCTGACGCAATTAAACCCTAACCGAGGTTAGGTCCTGAAGAAATGGCAAACCCTGTCGGAATTGGCCAAGTCTTTTTGTTAGAAAATTTAAACGATTGCTTTAATAGGGGAAATAATCCTATCCCTGAACCTCCACAAGACCAAGTGATAATTTTTGAAATAAAAGGCTTTGATGCCGAAGGAGCCGTTAGAACTCATGGCACGATTAATGTTGATCCCCAGAACCAGGGGATACAGAATATCCTGTGGGATAATCAAACAAATACTCCAGATCCAATAAATTCCTTAATGATAAGGTGCACACCTGCACAATTGGGAGGCCTAATGAACGGTGCCCAACAAGGTGGTGGCAACCATGGCCGAATAGCAGGACCCGGAGCAGCCTATGCTCCTGGGGGCCATGGATTCTGGTTAAGGTGGCAAACTCATGAAGAAATAAATGACCACAATCTTCGAGAAAACTATGCACAGCTTAGAATCCATTACAATAAACGGTCTGACAAACCTCCTCAGGGATCTGGAAAATAAGAAAACCCCAAGAGGGAGGAACAAAAATCAGTTAAAATAATTAAAGACAAAGAAGCAAATGAAGCTCCGAATTCTGAGGATGAACAATCCCAGGATTGAAGGCCTGGCACACAGCCAGGGCCTCTTGAATTCCCCTATGCCTTGGCAAAAATTCCCACAAATACACAAGTGAAAGCCCCATTTGTAAAAAATCATTAGGGGATTCACACGAAACAAATACCTATGAGACTGCTTACAGAATACCATCAAGTTATTTACTGTGATGGATCGTCAATGACGATTAAAAAGGAGACATCCCAACAATCCTCAGCTGGGATGGGGAGAGTAGTTGGGACTTTTCGAGATTCCTATTTTTTTTATACAGAAGAATTTCTGTCTAAACCCCTTGCCCATAAGACAGCACAATATGCTGAAGCCGCAGCATTATGGTGTGCTTTAGAGAAAGCAGACTTTATTAAACCCACACTGTGGGGAGAAATTCTCCATTCGAGGATGGAGAAACAGAATTGTCAGGTGATTCATGTAAACGGGCATACCACTGGGACAGTACACTCAAAAGGAAACAGCCTTGCTGACGAACAAGCGAAACGTTCGGTCTGCATGACACCCTCTCGAGAGGGGCCTGCCAATATTAGTGTAATCACTAGGGCAGAACGGGCAGCTAATCAGGATGAGGAACTGATTCAGCTATTAGACCCAATAACAGAGAATCCACCAGAATATCCACCAAAGTACTCTTACTCGGAAACCCGTACGGGTATTGTACTAGTTAAGTTGCCCAAGGGAATCCGAGAAGTACCCCCGAGCCACAAACGAGAACAGCTTGTAAAAGAAGCTCACAAGGGCATAAGTTAAGTACATTGTGGTGCCAGAACAACATTCTACAAAAAAAAACCTTATATTGGTGGACAGGCATGCTTAGAGCCTGTAAAACATACCTGGCAAATTGTGAGCCATGCTATTCGACTAGTAAGTCATCACTAAATTAAGCCACCACCATTGGCTCCCAATTAAGCGTCTTATAGGACCTGGCTAACGCAAACTTTAGTTGAAGGTAAACGTCTGGGGAATACGCCTGATCTGGGGTAGTCCGACAGGGCTAGGACTTGTAATTATCCCTTCACTACAAGACACAAGTAAGGAGTGTGATGGAATACTCTCCACTCGCCTGGATGAGTGCAGCTCCAACAACACTCAAGAAGCTCGACACCATCCAGGACAAAGCAGCCCGCTTGATTGGCACTCCATCCACCACCTTAAACATTCACTCCCTCCACCACCGGTGTACCGTGGCTGCAGTGTGTACCATCTACAAGATGCACAGCAGCAAAAGGCCAAGGCTTCTTTGGCAGCACCTCCCAAACCCGCGACCTCTTCCACCAAGAAGGACAAGGGCAGCAGGCGCATGGGAACACCACCACCTCCAAGTTCCCCTCCAAGTCACACACCATCCTGACTTAGAAGTATATCGCCGAACCTTCATCGTCGCTGGGTCAAAATCCTGGAACTCCCTCCCTAACAGCACTGTGCGAGTACCTTCACCACACGGACTGCAACGGTTCAAGAAGGCGGCTCACCACCACCTTCTCAAGGACAATTAGGGATGGGCAATAAATGCTGGCCTTGCCAGCGACGCCCACATCCCAGGAACGAATAAAAAAAAACCAGTAATAGGTTTTGAATGATTGTTTTTAATTTACTGAGGAACTCACTACTGTACTCCACTGACGTTGGTGCGCCTATCCTGCCAATGGATTTGCAGGATCTTGCGGAGGCAGCATTGGTGGTATCTCTCCAGTGCTTTGAGGTGCCTGCTGTACATGGTCCATGTCTCTGAGGCATACAGGAGGGCGGGTATCACTGCTGCTCTGTAGACCATGATCTTAGTGCCGGGTTTGAGGTCCTGGTCTTCAAACTCTCTCTTCCTCAGGCAAACGAAGGCTTACAGGCACATTCAAGGCGGTGTTGGACTTTGTCGTTGATGTCTGCCCATGTTGACAGTAGGCTCCCGAGGTATGGAAAGTGGCCCACGTTGTCCAAGGCCTTGTCGTGGATTTTGATAATCGGGGGGCAGTACTGTGTGGCGGGGGCAGGTTGGTAGAGGACCTTTGTCTTATGGATGTTTAGTGTAAGGCCCATGCTCTCTTGCTCAGGCCAACATCCCCAGCATCGAAGCTTTGACCACGCTCGATCAGCTCCGATGGACGGGTCACATTGTCCGCATGCCCGATACAAGACTCCCAGAACAAGCGCTTTACTCGGAGCTCCGACACAGCAAGAGAGCCCCATGTGGGCAGAGGAAACGCTTCAAGGACACCCTCAAAGCCTCCTTGAAAAAGTGCAACATCCCCACTGACACCTGGGAATCCCTGGCCCAAGACCGCACAAAGTGGAGGAGAAGCATCCGGGAAGGCGCCGAACACCTCGAGTCTCTTTGCCGGGAGCAAGCGGAAGCCAAGCGCAGGCAGCGGAAGGAGCGCACGTCAACCCAAGGACCCCACCCACCCGCCCCTTCAACCACCGTCTGCCCCACCTGTGACAGAGACTGTAGGTCCCGCATTGGACTCATCAGTCACCTGAGAACTCATTTTTAATGTGGAAGCAAGTCATCCTCGGTTCCGAGGGACTGCCGAAGAAGAAGAAGAAGCCTGTACTCCAATCTAACTAGAAAATAGTTCTGTATATTTTTTGAAGTCATTGCCAGTAATTTAAGATTGTGTTACTCACAGCTGGTGGATTGCCACTGATTTAAAATGCTAATTTGTTGTGATAAACCCATTTTCAGATGTATTAATCAAACTGCACCAAGTTGCCACACTTAAATTATCAAGAATATTTTTTAAAGCACAATATTTTCTTTAAAAAAATTACGTTTTCAAACGCTGCCCGATTGTGTTGGTTCAGGGCAGAGCTTGTGGTAGCATCAGTCTGTGTAACCATGGGAGAGAGTGGAATGTTGCTGCAAAGCTTGTTTTTGTCAGCAAGAATGGTATAAGAGCAGCCAGTCTAAAGTGAAACAGAGACATTCCACGAGAACGACTAAAAGAACACCTCGCAAGATGTCGCTAGATTATTAACCTCTCCATCTCCCCAAGCAGAAGAATTGGCCATTCGAAGGAGAAGAGGATCACACTAGTCAGTTACAGATTCGACCAAGTGACAACACATGAGAAGGCAAGGCACACGTCATTCCGAGAAACAGTCACTGGTCGGGAGCAGAAAGCTCCTCCTTTTCTGAGAAGGGTTTTTATCTTTTCTTTGAAAGATCTGCACAGCTAAATGGCACTCGGCTGACAGGTTCTTTCTGCTGAACCTTTTGTTGAATTGCTCCTCAGCTGCTATTTGGAGAGGCTTCAACACTGGCGGCTACCGCTTGTTCATGTAAATGATTTCATCAGTGAATAAACACATTGGCTGGAATTTCCCCGCTGCTGTGAGTGCGGGTTTGGAGGCGGGTCAGCAGGAAATGTTGCAGGAAATGGGAGCGCATCGGGAACGCGCCGTCATCCCGTCTCCTCGCGCCTATAACTCGGGCGCGTTTGCCAACGCGCCACAGACCCGAACAGCAGAGGCAGGCGACCTAATTAATCTCATCAAATCCCTGTCGTGAGACCTTTAACAGTGTTTTTAACCAGACCTTTGGAATTTCACTGGATGAGCACGGGAATCAGGCAGCTCGGGAACCTCGTCTGTCAACCTGAGGTGGAAGCTCAGTGGCCATTGAGCGAGGTCATTAATGGAGAGCGTGGAAAGCCCAATAAATACTCCCACACGACACCTCATTACTTGCCTAAGGGAAAGGTTCTTGCTGACTCCATTTTGAGGACAGATTTAGGTGTCTACAGTTTGCAAGCCTTTTCTGCAACCTCGGAAGCCACATTGCTAGTCACGATCACAACATTTTTTTTTTATTCGTTCCTGGGATGTGGGCGTCACTGTCAAGGCCAACATTTATTGCCCATCCCTAGTTGCCCTTGAGAAGGTGGTGGTGAGCCGCCTTCTTGAACCGCTACAGTCCGTGTGGTGAAGGTACTCCCACAGTGCTGTTAGGGAGGGAGTTCCAGGATTTTGACCCAGCGACGATGAAGGATCGGCGATATATTTCCAAGTCAGGATGGTGTGTGACTTGGAGGGGAACTTGGAGGTGGTGGTGTTCCCATGCGCCTGCTGCCCTTGTCCTTCTAGGTGGAAGAGGTCGTGGGTGTGGGAGGTGCTGCCGAAGAAGTCTTGGCGAGTTGCTGCAGTGCATCTTGTAGATGGTACACACTGCAGCCACAGGTACGCCGGTGGTGGAGGGAGTGAATGTTTAAGGTGGTGGATGGGGTGCCAATCAAACGGGCTGCTTTGCCCTGGATGGTGTCGAGCTTCTTGAGTGTTGTTGCAGCTGCACTCATCCAGGCAAGTGGAGAGTATTCCATCACACTCCTTGCTTGTGCCTTGTAGATGGTGGAAAGGCTTTGGGGAGTCAGGAGGTGAGACATTCGCCCCAGAATACCTAGCCTCTGACCTGCTCTTGTTGCCACAGTACTTATGTGGCTGGTCCAGTTAGGTTTCTGGTCAATGGTGACCCCCAGGATGTTGATGGTGGGGGATTCGGTGATGGTAATGCCATTGAATGTCAAGGGGAGGTGGTTAGACTCTCGCTTGTTGGAGATAGTCATAGCCTGGCACTTCTGTGGCGCGAATGTTACCTGCCACTTATCAGCCCAAGCCTGAACGTCGTCCAGGTCTTGTTGCATGCGGGCATGGACTGCTTCATTATCTGAGGAGTTGTGAATGGCACTGAACACTGCAGTCATCAGCGAACATCCCCATTTCTGACCTTATGTTGGAGGGAAGGTCATTGATGAAGCAGCTGAAGATGGTTGGGCCTAGGACACTGCCCTGAGGAACTCCTGCAGCGATGTCCTGGGGCTGTGATGATTGACCTTCAAGCACCACAACCATCTTCCTTTGTGCTAGGTATGACTCCAGCCAGTGGAGAGTTTTCCCCCCGATTCCCATTGACTTCAATTTTACTAGGGCTCCTTGATGCCACACTCGGTCAAATGCTGCCTTGATGTCAAGGGCAGTCACTCTCACCTCACCTCTGGAATTCAGCTCCTTTGTCCATGTTTGGACCAAGGCTGTAATGGGGTCTGGAGCAGAGTGGTCTTGGCGGAACCTAAATTGGGCATCAGTGAGCAGGTTTATAGGTGAGTAAGTGCCGCTTGATAGCACTGTCGATGACACCTTCCATCAATTTACTGATGATTGAGAGTAGACTGATGGGGCGGTAATTGGTCGGATTGGATTTGTCCTGCTTTTTGTGGACAGGACATACCTGGGCAGTTGCTCCCCTGATCTCTACTTGACCTGCCATCTATTACATCAGCATGGGTGCCGCTTTTACAGAATTGGGCCAGGATGAGCTCCAACACCAGCAGCACCAGCAACAACACCACCAACCTTCTCCTCAACCACTTGATGCTGCACAGGACAGAGGGCATTAGTGCAGGGCTGCACCGCGCTGGAGGCGATACCCCCAACACAGGGTATACAGGCAGAGGATGAGCTTCCTCAACATGACTGAGCAGCAGTGGCAAAGGAGGCTCAGGCTATCGCAGACATTAGCAGCTTGTTGGAGCAAGACCTGCAGCCCAGAGGAGCGGGTGGACATGCCTTACTAGTGGCTGTCACAGTCACCACCGCCCTCAACTTCTTCGCTTCAGGCTCCTTCCAGGGATCTGCGGCAGACATTTGCGGCATCTTGCAGTCGGCCGCCCACAGATGCATCACACAGGTCAATGATGCCATGTTTGAAAAGTCAGCCAATTATGTGAATGTTGTCACTGATGAAGCCAGTGTTACTGAGCGGGCGCTTGGCTTTGCCGCTCTGGCTGGCTTCCCACGGGTGTAGGGCGTCATCGACTGCACACATGTGGCCATCAGGGCACCCCATCATAACCCAGGAGTCTTTGTCAACCGCAAGGGCTTCCACTCCCTCAATGTGCAGCTGGTCTGCAGCCATAGGAAGATCATCAGGCATGTGGGCGCCAAATTCCCTGGCAGCTGCCATGACTCTTTCGTCCTGCGCCAGTCTACCCTCCCTCAGCTCTTTGCACTGCCAAACACACTTATTGGCTGGCTGCTTGGAGACAAGGGCTATCTACTGGATGTGGCTCATGACACCCTTGAGGAGGTGAAGTACTGAGGCCGAGGAGCGCTATAATGAAAGCCACATGTCCACCAGATGTGTCATAAAGGAAATAATAGGCATGCTGAAGATGCGCTTCAGATGCCTTGACAGATCTGGAGGAACCCTTCAGTACGCACCAGCCAGAGTCTCCAGATCATTGTCAGAGGAAGAAGGCCATTTGGCCTGTTGAGCCTGTGCCGGCTCTCTGCAAGATCACTTCAGCTCGTCCCACTCCACCTCGCCCTTTCCCCATAGCCCTGCAATTTTTTTTCCTTCAGGTACTTATCCAATTCCCTTTTGAAAGCCATGATTGAGTCTGCCTCCACCACCCTTTCAGGCAGTGCATTCCAGATCCTAACCAGTCGCTGCGTAAAAAAGTTTTCCCTCATGTCGCCTTTGGTTCTTTTGCCAATTGCCTTAAATCTGTGTCCTCTGGTTCTCGACCCCTCCGCCAATGGGAACAGTTTCTCTCTATCTACTCTGTCCAGACCCCTCATGATTTTGAACAGCTCTATCAAATCTCCTCTCAATCTTCTCTGCTCTGAGGAGAACAACCCCAGCTTCTCCAGTCTATCCACATAACTGAAGTCCCTCATCCCTAGAATCATTCTCGTTAATCTTTCCTGCACCCTCTCTAAGGCCTTCACATCCTTCCTAAAGTGTGGTGCCCAGAATTGGACACAATACTCCAGTTGAGGCCGAACCAGTGTTTTATAAAGGTTCATCATAGTTTTCACTCTTTTGTACTCTATACGTCTATTCATGAAAAAAAGGATCCCGTAAGCTTTTTTAATAAGGTTGTTAAAGCTCTTTGAGATTGGCTGCATTTTAATAAACATAGAATTAGACACTTCTTCAGTTCATAGACATGTTCACTGCAGCCATGGGAGGGCTGCCATGACACAGGCCAGGGATGTACCAGTTGCTCATATCAGGGTCCTAGTCCATCACATCGCAGAACATTACTCGGTCTAACCTCTCCAGTTCAGCTGCAGCCTCTCTCATCTTATCCAACTGTTCCAGTAGTTCTTGCTGACCCCTCAGGTTCTGACTATGCGCACACACATCTCCAACATTCTGGTGGTCAAGTTGACATGTTTGGCTTTTTCCCTGTTTCCCTCATTAAGGGATGAACGACAATCTGCAAAACATCTTTCATCTCTGGGATTTTCCATCCCTATATTTACTAAAGTTAAATTGCTCAATCCAATTACGAATGTTGGTACCAACGACATAGGTAGAGAGAGGGAGGAGGTCCTGCAGGCAGATTTCAGGGAGCTCAGAAAGAGATTAAAAAGCAGGACCTCAAAGGTAGTAATCTCCGGATTACTCCCGGTGCCACGCGTTAGTGAGTAAAGGAATAGGAGGATAGAAGAGATGAATGCGTGGCTGGAGAGGTGGTGCTGGAGGGAGGGCTTTAGATTCCTGGGACATTGGGACCGGTTCTGGGGGAGGTGGGACCTGTACAAGCCGAACAGGTTGCACCTCAACAGGGCCGGGACCAATATCCTCACGGGGAGGTTTGCTAGTGCTGTTAAACTAGCTTGGGCACCAGGATGTAACATTAGAAATGGGAAATAAAGTGCTCAAAGGATTGGGAGAGGCAGAGAGCACTAGAGTAAGAGATAGTACGGTATTAGGTGGGGTCAGGCTAAGAGAGAATACAAGAAGGTCTGCGATAGGTTTACAGTGTATGTGTGTGAACACACGAAGCGTGGTAAACAAGGTAAGTGAGCTGCAGGCACAAATAGCCACATGGGAATATGATGCTGTGGCAATAACTGAGACCTGGCTCAAAAAAGGGCAGGATTGGGTATTAAATATTCCTGGTTATAAGGTGTTCAGGAAAGATAGGAGGTGGTGTGGCAGTATAGGTTAAAGAGAATAATACAGTGCTGGAGAGAGAGGATGTCCTGGAGGGGTCAAGGACAGAATCTATATGGCTAGAGTTAATAATAGAGGTGCCATTACACTACTAGGTGTATTCTATAGACCACCAACTAGTCGGAAAGATATGGAGGAGCAAGTTTGCAGAGAAATTACAGAGAGGTGCAAGAACTATAGAGTAGTAATAATGGGGGACTTCAACGATCCTAATTTAGACTGGGATACTAATAGTGTAAAAGACAGAGAGGGCGAAGAAGTTCTGAAGTGTGTTCAGGAGAACTTTCTTGATCAGTACGTTTCTGGCCCGATGAGGGAGGAGGCATTGCTGTTCCTGGTTCTGGGGAATGAGGTGGGTCAAGTGGAGCAAGTGTCAGTAGGTGAACATTTCAGGAACAGTGATCATAGCATCATGAGGTTTAGATTAGCTATGGAAAAGGACAGGGAGCAATCTAGAGTAAGGATGTTTAACTGGGGGAAGGCCAATTTCAGTGGGATGAGAACGGATCTGGCCCGGGTAAACTGGAATCAAAGATTGGCAGGCAAAACTGTAGTGGAACAATGGGCTGCCTTTAAAGAGGAAATAGTTCAGGTACAGTTGAGGTACATTCCCACTAGGGGGAAAGGCAGGGCAACTAAAGTCAGAGCTCCCTGGATGACGAAAGAGATAGCCAATATGATGAAGCAGAAAAAGAGCGCGTATGACGGATGTCAGGTTGCAAATACATCTGAGAATCAGGCTATATATAGAAAGGTCAGAGGAGAAGTTTTTTAAATTCGATTATGGGATGTGGGCGTCGCTGGCAAGCCCAGCATTTATTGTCCATCCCTCAATTCCCACAGCATCCTAGGATGCAACCAATCTGCTCCTGGTGATTTATTTACTTTAAGTACAGCCAGCCTCTTCTTTATCAATTTTTATACTATCATGTGTCTCCATTACCTCCTCCTTCACTATGTCTATGGCAGCATCCTCTTCCTTGGTGAAGACAGATGCAGAGTACTCATTTAGTACCTCAGCCATGCCCTCTGCCTCCATGCGTAGGTCTCCTTTTTGGTCCCTAATCGGCCCCACCCCTCCTCTTATTGCCCTTTTACTATTTATATGCCTATAGAAGACTTTTAGATTACCTTTTATGTTGGCTGCCATTCTATTCTCAAATCCTCTCTTTGCCCCTCTTATTTTCTTTTTCAATTGCCATTCACACGCCTCAGATAACGAAGCAGTCCATGCCCACATGCAACAAGACCTGGATTATGTTCAGGGTTGGGCTGATAAGTGGTAGGTAACATTCGCGCCACAGAAGTGCCAGGCAATGACAATCTCCAACAAGAGAGAGTCTAACCACTGCCCCTTGAAATTCAACGGCATTACCATCGCCGAGTCCCCCACCAACAACATCCTGGGGGGTCACCATTGACCAGAAACTTAACTGGACCAGCCACATAAATACTGTGGCAACAGGAGCAGGTCAGAGGCTGGGTATTCTGCGGCGAGTGTCTCACCTCCTGACTTCCCAAAGCCTTTCCACCATCTACTGTGAAGGAATAGCCAGGATTCAGAAAACTACACGATACTAAGAACAGATTTCATATTATTAATACAAGACATACTGGGTTTAAAAGTCTGAAAGCCTCAGCGACACAGGCTGTCGGCACAATACAGGCTCATGAGATAAGATGGTTTGTTCACACAAAGCTGTGAACACAAGCTTTGATATGGGAATGGGATATTGACAAAGACAAAGCCCCTATTGAAGCAAACTATTGGCGGTTCCTCTATGTCTAGAGTTTGGGAGAATAAAAATGGAATGACCCAAGTAAAGTGTCAAAAGCTAACACTGATGCAAACAGAAACTTAGAATATTAAACAACCATAAGCCTTCATAATATAACATCAAATAAGACAGGAAACACAATTAAATATGCAACCAATTGAGATAGCTAGAAAACAAGTAAACACTGAGTTAAAGTGTTTTCAATTTACATATTGTAAATATGATACCGACAGAAGGCTTTGAAGAAATGACATCAAGTAAAAGAAATGCCTGCTGAACAAATAGTTTTAATGTTAAGCTTGAAATATGGAGTCCCGAGGTCTGATAAAAACCATTGAAGTAAATAGAAATGCATGAAGATACTAGTTAAAGTGGTTTTAATTTACAAGTTGTAAAAGGTACACAAACAAGACAACTTTGAAAATATTACTTCAATGGATGCATTAAGCAATTACATTGTTCTTGTATTGAACTTGGAATACCACGGAGTCACAACGACTGATAATAACCAGTTAAAGTAGTATTAGAAATTCAATAGGAAGACTTCCTAAGAATAGCATCAAATAGATAAATCGATAATAACTATTTTATGATAGGTTTTTAAAACACATAAAGGTAGAGACATAATTATGCATGCAATGGCTAAATTGACAGTAAAGACAGAAAGCAATCAACAAAGATATCAATAAAGACAATTAGCTTACAGCAAGAATACTTCAAAGGATAAACCACCTAAAAAAAATATAAAAATACAAGCTTTTCAGAAAGAAAGTCAGAAGTCGCTGGGCACGAGTTAATGGCACAAATAATTACATATGGTTATGATATTGTGGCCATTACAGAAACATGGCTGCAGGGTGACAATGCCTGGGAATTAAACATACCAGGTTATTTAACGATCAGGAAGGACAGGCAGGAAGGAAGGGGAGGTGGGGTGGCTATGTTAATAAAGGAAGGAATCACTGTAATACAGAGTAATGATATTGGGTCAAAAAATCATGATAATGAAACAGTTTGGGTGGAGATAAGGAATAATAAGGGGAAAAAAACATTAGTGGGCGTAGTCTATAGGCCTCCGAACAGTTGCAACTCTATTGGACGGAGTATCAATCAGGAAATAGTTGAGGCATGTAATAAGGGAACATCTATAATTATGGGGGATTTTAACTATCATATTAATTGGACAAATCAAATGGGACAGGGCTGCCTTGAGGATGAGTTCATTGAGTGTATTAGGGATGGGTTTCTTGAGCAGTATGTAACTGAACCGACCAGGGGGCAAGCAACCTTAGATCTGGTCCTGTGTAACGAGACAGGATTAATTAAAAATGTCCTAGTAAAGGATCCCCTTGGAATGAGTGACCATAACATGGTTGAATTCCATATTCAATTAGTGGGTGAGAAGGTTGGATCTCAAACAAGCGTGCTAAGCTTGAATAAAGGAGACTATGAAGGTATGCGAGCGGAATTGAGTAGAGTGGATTGGGAAAATAGATTAAAGGGTAAGACGACACATGATCAGTGGTGTACATTCAAGGAGTTATTTTACAACTTCCAAAAAAAATATATTCCACTGAAAAGAAAAGGGTGTAAAAGAAAGGACAGTCATCCGTGGCTAAGTAAAGAAATTAAGGATAGTATTCGACTAAAAACAAGGGCATATAAGGTAGCGAAATCTAGTGGGAGGACAGAGGATTGGGAAAACTTTAAAAGGCAGCAAAAAATAACAAAAAGATTGATTAAGAAAGGGAAGATAGATTATGAAAGTAAATTAGCAAAAAATATAAAAACAGATAGTAAGAGTTTTTTATAGTTATATAAAAAGAAAAAGGGTGGCTAAAGTAAATGTTGGTCCCTTAGAGGATGAGACCGGGAAATTAATGGTGGGAAATATGGAGATGGCAAAAACACTGAATGAATATTTTGTATCAGTCTTTACAGTAGAGGACACTAAGAATATCCCAACACTGGACAAACAGGGGGCTATAGGGGGAGAGGAGCTAAACACGATCAAAATCACTAAGGAAGTGGTACTCGGTAAAATAATGGGACTCAAGGTGGATAAATCACCTGGACCTGATGGCTTACATCCTAGAGTCTTGAAGGAAGTGGCGGTAGGGATTGTAGATGCATTGGTAATAATTTTTCAAAACTCCCTGGATTCTGCTAAGGTCCCGGCAGACTGGAAAACTGCTAATGTAACACCCTTATTTAAAAAGGGCAGTAGACAGAAGGCTGGTAACTATAGACCGGTTAGCCTAACATCTGTGGTAGGTAAAATTTTGGAGTCCATTATTAAGGAAACAGTAACAGGACATTTGGATAATCATAATTTAATAGGACAAAGTCAGCATGGTTTTACGAAGGGGAAGTCATGTTTGACAAATTTGCTGGAGTTCTTCGAGGAAGTAACATATAGAGTGGATAAAGGGGAACCAGTGGACGTAGTGTATTTAGACTTCCAAAAGGCATTTGACAAGGTGCCACACAAAAGATTATTGCTTAAGGTAAAAAATCACGGGATTGGGGGTAATATTCTGGCATGGATAGAGGATTGGCTATCTAACAGAAAGCAAAGAGTTGGGATAAATGGTTCATTCTCAGACTGGCAATCAGTAACTAGTGGTGTTCCACAGGGGTCAGTGCTGGGTCCCCAACTCTTCACAATCTATATTAACGATTTGGAGGAAGGGACCAAGTGTAACATATCAAAATTTGCAGATGATACAAAGATGGGAGGGAAAGTAGTGAGTGAGGAGGACATAAAAAACCTGCAAGGGGACATAGACAGGCTAAGTAAGTGGGCAGAGATTTGGCAGATGGAATACAACACTGGAAAGTGTGAGGTGATGCACTTTGGCAGGAAAAATCCTAGAGCAATTTATTATCTTAATGGCAAGAAACTGGAGAGTACTGAAGTGCAAAGGGATCTGGGGGTCCTGGTGCACGAAACTCAAAAGGTTAGTATGCAGGTGCAGCAAGTGATTAAGAAGGCAAATGGAATGTTGGCTTTCATTGCTAGGGGGATAGAATATAAAAATAGGGAGGTATTGCTTCAGTTGTACAAGGTATTGGTGAGACCGCACCTGGAATACTGCATACAGTTTTGGTGTCCTTACTTAAGGAAAGACAGCCTTGCTCTCGAGGCAGTGCAAAAGAGGTTCACTCGGTTAATCCCGGGGATGAGGGGGTGGTCATATGAGGAGAGGTTGGGTAGATTGGGACTCTACTCATTGGAGTTCAGAAGAATGAGAGGCGATCTTATTGAAACATATAAGATTGTGAAGGGGTTGGATCGGGTGGATGCGGGGAGGATGTTCCCGATGACGGGTGAGACGAGAACTAGGGGACATAGTCTTAGAATAAGGGGCTGCTCTTTCAAAACTGAGATGAGGAGGAACTACTTCACTCAGAGGGTGGTAGGTCCATGGAATATGCTGCCACAAAAAGCTGTAGAAGCTACAACATTAATTAAATTTAAAACAGAAATAGACAGTTTCCTAGAAGTAAAGGGCATTAAGGGTTACGGGGAGCGGGCAGGAATTTGGACATGAGTCTAGGTTCGGATCGGTCATGGCCCTGTGGGTAGTGGAGCGGGCCCAGGGACTGTGTAGCCTGATTCTGCTCCTATTTCGTGTGTGCAATTCTGTTAGATGCAGGAGATGGTTCTGTGATAGATAGTAGATTGGCGGTTAGGATCAGATCAGCCATGATCTTATTGAATGGCGGAGCAGGCTCGAGGGGCCGATTGGCCTACTCCTGCTCCTATTTCTTATGTTCTTATGTTCTTATGAAGACAAGCATTTCTCAACTTCACAGACATTCTCTGTAAGTTTTCAATTCTGAGTCTCGGGTAATCAAGGTATTTGATTTTGGTGGCTATTCTGGATTAAGAAATAAGTAGAAGTGTGGAAATGTAACGAAGTTAAGATTTGGGAATAAGGATCTCTGATAAGAAATGTAAGCTATTTGTATTTTGAATGGTT
>JASTWF010001326.1:0-91121 GCA_030390025.1 Squalus acanthias | reverse complement strand
CCCCAACTTCTCTTTCACCCCTACTCTCCAGCCCCTCTCTCGTCTTCCATGGAACGTACACTGACAATTGATATCAGTCAGGATTTGAAAAATATTTACAAATGCTTCTGGAGGTTCTGAGTTGGGATCTTTCTTTATTCTGTCCACTCGAGGAGTGTGATAACAGACTTTCTCCTGTGAATATAGAGCTGGAGTATTGGGCAGTGATGTGTTTACTTGTTCATCTTGTTGACTCTAAAGATTGAGTCTTGTGGTTTCAGACACCAGATAATCAAGCTCACAACAGATTGTCTTTCACTGACTTTATTAACAGCACTGCAAAGATACAGACAGAGTATAGTTACCCGATCCGGAGAACAGGGATAATACAGTGGATTCAGAGCTCTCTTCTCCCCAGGTCTGTTCTAACAAGCTGCGACTACACTGGCGATATTTATATTTAACTTGTTGACTACATTATTGACCTGGCCCTGCCCAAACCATAACCGCAAGGATATCTGTGCATTGTTCTGACTGGGACCACAAGGCTGTGTCACTATCACACACACACACCGTTTCCTTCTCTCACATCTCCATACACAGACCATCTCTTTACACATCCCCTTCCATCCTCAATCAACGTCATTGAAAAATAGATTATCTGGTCAATGTCACGCTGCTGTTTGTGGGAGCTTGCTGTGCAGAAATTTCCTACATTAGAACAGTGACTATACTTCAAAAGTACTTCCTTGTCTGTAAAGCGCTTTGGGACGTCCTGAGGTTGTGAAAGGTGCGATAGAAATACAAGCCTTTTTCCTTGGATAACAGCAATAGTTGCACTGGGATAAATCTTCAGTCATTTTCTATTACAGGCTCTCTGGAAGGTGTGGGGAGCTGGGACTTGAGAGTAACTGAAGGTGTTAGAACTGAGATAATCTAGAGTTAGAAAGGAGAAAAGGCCCAAAAATGTAACAGTCGGTAACAGGACATCAATTAGTCTCCTCTTACCTTGGAGAAAACAAATACTCGACACACTGTGTATTCGACATTTATCCAGAATATTAAACTCCAGCCCAGTTATAGGGGTTATTAACATCAGAAACAAACCCCACCTGTCAGAATGAACATGGTTCAGTCCTGGATGTGATTAACAGCAGCAATACCAGCAGATTCCAACCCCTGCAGTCACTTGTGAACTCGATGGTGTTTCAGCAGGTTGGATGAATGAGTGAATCCCTTACCACACACGGAGCAGGTGAACGGCCTCTCCCCAGTGTGAGCTCGCTGGTGTGTCAACAGGTGGGATGAATTAATGAATCCCTTCCCACACACCGAGCAGGTGAATGGCCTCTCCCCAGTGTGAACTCGCTGGTGTGTCAGCAGGTGGGATGAATTAGTGAATTCCTTCCCACACACCGAGCAGGTGAACGGCCTCTCCCAAGTGTGAGTGTGCTGGTGTGTCAGCACATCTCTTGTGCTTTTAAAGCTCTTCTCACACTCAGAACATTTGAAAGGTCTCTTTTCAGTGTGAACAAGTTGGTGTTCAGTGAGGTTGGCTAATCGAGCAAATCCCTTCTCACACACAGTGCAGGTGAACGGCCTCTCCCCAGTGTGAAATCGCTGGTGTCTCACCAGGTGGGATGACTGAGTGAATCCCTTCCCACACACGGAGCAGGTGAACGGCCTCTCCCCAGTGTGACTGCGCCGATGAGTTTCCAGCTGGGATGGGGAGCTGAATCCCTTCCCACAGTCCCCACATTTCCACGGTTTCTCCGTGGTGCGGGTGTCCTTGTGTCTCTCCAGGTTGGACGATCAGTTGAAGCCTCGTCCACACACAGAACACGTGTACGGTTTCTCCCCGCTGTGAATGGTGCGATGTTTTTTCAGGCTGTGTAACTGGTTAAAGCTCTTTCCACAGTCAGTGCACTGGAACACTCTCACTCGGGTGTGTGTGTCTCTGTGCTTTTCCAGTCACACTGATGTTTGAAATCTTTTCCCACAGACAGAACAGACAAACATTTCTCCTTCCACATTCAAAGACCGATGATATTCAGGTCCTGATGAATTGAGTGACTCTGTCAGATCTTGAGGTGATGTTTGGTTTGAGTTTCCCGTCTGTAAATCCTCCCCTTCTAATACCCTGTAAAAGGATTTTCAAAAGTCATCACTGTAAGTACAGGATAGAAATTTAGAACAGACAATTCTAGTTTCTATGGAACATTCTTTCCTCTCTTGTTCCCCCAAACCTGTGGTCCAATCAAACTAAAAAAAGCCAAAATAAGCAACAAAGACCCAACAAAGGGAAAGGGAACCTTCCCAACTAAACCAGAATGTTGTTCCCAGTGTCTGAGAGTCACTCTGTACCCTGAGGTGCCCACCGGTCGAGGAAGGTATCAAGTGAACCGCTGGACACCGCCTGCTCCCTCTCCAGGGCCACCCGGGCAGGGACAAGACCGCGGGAGAGAGGCAGGCAGCCAGAGTGACCCCCCCATGGGCCCCGCCCATCCTGGGCCATCAAATTGCTGTTTTCGCCAGGCCCAAGAGCAGGTCCAGGAGAAGATCCTCCGACTTACCCACCCCCCTCCGCACCGGGCGGCCAAAGATTAGGAGCGTGGGGCTAAAGTGTAACCAAGAGTTGAGGAGCAGCCCCTTCAGGTAACTACACAGGGGCTGTAACCTCTCACACTGAATATATACACGGCCCATGGACTCCTCTAGGCCGCAAACATCACATGAGGCCTGGGAGTGGGTGAAGGTGATTAAAAACCTGTTGCCCAGGATGCTCCATCTCCCGGGCACTGGGGCCCGGTTGGGAACAGAGATCCTGAAGCCCCGCCCACTCTCTGTTCCTGGCCAAGATGGCCGCGCATGCGCCGTGACCCCGCTCTGTCCAAGATGGCGGCCAGTGACCCCGCTGACCCGGGCGGCCGGGCCTGTCACCGCGGGGCAAACACGGGGCCTGTGGGCTCTTATTCGGGGCCTGAGGCCTACACCGGGTGTTTATGAAGCTTCCCAGCCCACCCGCGGGTCCAGTTCCTCCCCGAGCCCATAATCTCCTACCGCCTCCCGGAACCGTCTCTTCCGGTCCAGACCATCACCAACACTCGCACTGCGCATGCTCAGAGCACAGCCCAGTCCAGCGCCTGCGCACTCAGCTCCTGTGGACACATTCTGCCGCGCGGGGGATTTTTACTCTTATTTAGGCCAGTGGTACTGAGGCCAATTATAGACCCTGAGCTGTCTTGTCTGAGATCAACAAACAGGATTGAACTTGGGACCTTCCCAGTCAGTTGTGCAGAGTGTTTTAAAATTTGGGGGAGGGTTAGAACAGAATATTTTGAAAGGAATGTTACTCCACCTTTAAAGGAAACCTTCATTAAACTGCAAAATTCTGAAGTCTTTCAAAATTGAACAAGCAAAAAGTGAGACATTTTAGAAAGGCTCAAGTCACTAAAATAGACAGGATTACAATCACTGCACGAGTACAGAAGGGAGCGACTGTTAATAGGAGCTCTGTCAGTGAAGTGCTCCGACACTCCAAGATAAACCAGATTGTCCCTTTAACTATAAATATACAAAGTAAAGTGGTCCATTTAAATATCTGCCCCATTCCCCCAGGCAGTGGGAGGAGGAACAATGCGCGGTCTCTTTATAACCTGACCCAGCAGGCCATATGAAGAAACCCACTCTATGTAGGGGCGGGGCCTTGGGAACCAGCTCTATGGGGGATCACTTACACCGAGACACCAAATCCAGGGACCACTTACATTGAGACACCAAATCCAGGCACCACTTACAGTGAGAAACCAAATCCAGGGACCACTTACACTGAGACACCAAATCCAGGGACCACTTACAATGAGACAACAAATCCAGGGACCACTTACATTGAGACACCAAATCCAGGGACCACTTACAATGAGACACCAAATCCAGGGACCACTTACAATGAGAAACCAAATCCAAGGACCACTTACACTAAGACACCAAATCCAGGGACCACTTACACTGAGACACCAAATCCAGGGACCACTTACACTGAGACACCAAATCCAGGCACCACATACAATGAGACACCAAATCCAGGGACCACTTACACTGAGACACCAAATCCAGGGACCACTTACACTGAGACACCAAATCCAGGGACCACTTACACTGAGACACCAAATCCAGGGACCACTTACATTGAGACACCAAATCCAGGCATACTTACAATGAGAAACCAAATCCAGGGACCACTTACACTGAGACACAAAATCCAAGGCCCACTTACATTGTGACACCAAATCTAGGGATCACATACAATGAAAAACCAAATCCAGGGACCACTTACACTGTGACACAAAATGAAGAAGGACACATCCAGTGACATTGGCATCATCAATAATTATTTCTATCCCTAATCCTAACCCGTAAACATAACCACTTACCTCTAATCCTAACCACTAACCCCTAAGTGTAACACCTGCCCCGAACCCCAACCACTAACCCTAAATTGTTCAGTGTCAATGGTCATTGTGATGTCACCAGTGATTCAGGTCGGTCGCGTTGTCAATAGTCATTGTGATGTCACCGGTGATGCAGGTCGGTCGTATTGTCAATAGTCATTGTGATGTCACCGGTGATGCAGGTCGGTCGTATTGTCAATAGTCATTGTGATGTCACCGGTGATGCAGGTCAGTCGTATTGTCAATAGTCATTGTGATGTCACCGGTGATGCAGGTCGGTCGTATTGTCAATCGCCATTGTGATGTCACCGGTGATGCAGGTCGGTCGTGTTGTCAATAGTCTAAGACTATCATGGATTAGTTGGTTTTTAGAATACTTGCTTTACTATCTTATAATCATCAGTATCTTATAATCATCAGTACTGGATTTATAATCGTGTATAGGAATTAAATTTAAAAGTCTGTAATCATCAACTATATGCAATGGTAACCTGAATTAAGTATAACATGTAACCCTTTTTATGCTTAAAAGTCTGTGAGTAAGCTGTAACCAGACAACCTGGGTGAGAAAGAGATTGCCGTGGTCGATTAGACTGCAGTTAGCCTGGGAACCAAGGTTAGCTGCAGTTGCCACTGTGTGGAATGTTATAACATCCGCAGTGAATTAAAAACAAAGGCCAAGTTCAAGGGCCGTATCGCAACCAATGAGACATGTTCCTTTCGTATTGCCATAACAACCCCAGCTATGAGTTTTGATGGTCAAAAACAGATGATGTAAGAGTGTCATCAGACTAAAGCCTGTGTAAACCAGGGTGCTACGAATGTGGCGTCTTTATGATTGGATTTTGGGTCTGGGTGTCAGCCAGTGATTGGTTGAAGAGGACTCCATAGGTTTTGAATGAGAGTAAGGGTATAGGAAGGGTTTCTCGAGGCACAAATTGTAGAAGATTTCAGGAGTAGAAGATTTCAGGAATAATCAAGGAGACACCCGGGAGATGAAGAGAGACAAGAGACACAGGGTGCAGCTTATTCACGGTTGTGGCTTCTACCCAGAGTATAAGTGGTAATATAAGTCTCAATTATTCGCTGTAAACTGCTGCTCGAATACTGTAATGTATTAAGTCTTGCTTGTGCTGAATAAAGTTAAATCACTGTCCCCAATACGGGTCAACCTCGAATCATTAGGAACCAGGGTCCCTCTGGGATCTTACACCATGCACGTGCTTCCCTGGTCCTTCTAGGAGGTGGAGGTCGTGGGTTTGGCTGGTTCTGTCAAAGAAGCCTTATCAAGTTGCAGATGTTTAAAGTCCCTCTCCATCGCCCCTCCCACCTCTCTCTCTCCTTCCATAGAGGCCAGTGTCTTGTGTAGGCCCAGACCAGGAGGCGGTTTCCCTTCCCTGAAGGACATCAGTGAACCAGTTGGGTTTTACGACAATCCAGCAGCTTTCATGGTCACATTTTTCTGCTGCCGGCCCCACAAATGACCAGATTCATTCAGCTCAATTTCACAGCCTACCTTTGTTTTTGTGGGTTCTCTCTCGCGCTCCCTTTTTCCTGTTTTAAATTCATTTTGCAGGGTATTGGAAGGGGCGGATTTGCAGACAGGAAGATCAAACCAAACATCACATCAAGATCTGACAGAGTCACTCGATTCATCAGGATCTGAATATCATCGGCCTTTGAACATGGAAACAAAAAGCACCGTTCACAGTGGGGAGAAACCGTACACGTGTTCTGTGTGTGGACGAGGCTTCAACCAATCATCTGGCCTGTCGAGACACAAGCGCAGTCACACCGGGGAGAAACGGTGTAAATGTGGGGACTGTGGGAAACGATTCAATTACCCGTCCGAACTGGAAACTCATCGGCGCAGTCACACCGGGGAGAGACCGTTCACCTGCTCCGTGTGTGGGAAGGGATTCACTAATTCATCCCACCTGTTGGCACACCAGCGAGGTCACACTGGGGAGAGACCTTTTAAATGCACGGACTGTGGGAAGTGCTATAAAAGTTCCGGGGAATTGGCGTGCCATCAACGTGTTCACACTGGCGAGAGACAGTTCAGGTGCTCTCACTGCGGGACTGGGTTCAGGCAATCATCTGACCTCACTGTACACCAGCGAGTTCACACTGGAGAGAGGCTGTTCACCTGCTCCGTGTGTGGGAAGGGATTCCCTCAGTTATCCAACCTGCTGACACACCAGCGAGTTCACAAGTGATTGCAGGGGTTGGATTCTGCTGTTGCTGCTGCTGTTAATCACATCCAGGACTGAACCATGTTCATTCTGACAGTTAGGGTTTGTTTCTGTTGATGTTAACTCCTGTAACTGGACTGGAGTTTAATATTCTGGATATATATCAAATAAATCAGCTTTGTTTTAAACAAATTGTTGTAGATTATTGTCTTTCCCACCTGAGTATTTAGCATCACCTGGCTGGAGCTCAGAAAGGACAATCTGGGGGAGGATCGTACGGCAGGAACAGAACTTCAGCCTGGACACAGTCCTTCAGGGCCACACTGAGAGGGGCAAACGGTACTTTGGTCTTTCTTGTCTCTTTGCACTGACAGGAAAGACTCTGTCCAGGTTAATCTTGAGGCCTGTAAGAAATATGTCCCAGCTGCCCGCTTCCATGAGCTCCTGGGCACAGAACAGAAGGCTCCTTTCCATCTGTATTTAGGTATTTTTTTTATTTGTTCCTGGGATGTGGGTGTCGCTGGCAAGCCCAGCATTTATTGCCCATCCATAATTGCCCTTGAGAAGTGGGTGGTGACCCGCCTTCTTGAACCGCTGCAGTCCGTGTGGTGAAGGTCCTCACTCAGTGCTGTTAGGGAGGGAGTTCCAGGATTTTGACCCAGCGACGGTGAAGGAACAGTGATATATTTCCAAGTCAGGATGATGTGAGACTTGGAGGGGAACTTGGAGTGGTGGTGTTCCCATGCGGCTGCAGCCCTTGTCCTAGGTGGTGGAGGTGGCGGGTTTGGGAGGTACTGTCGCAGGTTCAGGAAGAACAACGGTGAATGCAGGAAACTTGCTGTTGAATCAGAGATTGGTGTAAAACCGCGATCTGTTCCTCAGTGAAAGTGAAATAGGTTTAAGTTTTCAGTCTAAAAATGACTGGTAATTATTCTACGAAGCTTTAACGTGTTTGTGTGGCAGTCCTGAGTCTACCATTTTAAGGCCGGCAGTAAGTCATTTAACATAAACCCGTTTAAAATATATTGGTTACAGTCTGCATTAAAACAGTAGACAGAGAAGTTCACAGGAGCCTGTTAACTGCTGGTACAATTATACAACAGACATTTGATCTCCAGATAAAGAAGGACCGATGAGTTTCCAGCTCAGATGGGTAATTAACTCGCTTCCCAAAGTTTCTCCGTGGTGCGGGTGTCCTTGAGTCTCTCCAGGTTGGACGATCAGTTGAAGCCTCATCCACACACAGAACACGTGTACGGTTTCTCCCCGCTGTGAATGGTGCGATGTTTTTTCAGGCTGTGTAACTGGTTAAAGCTCTTTCCACAGTCAGTGCACTGGAACACTCTCACTCGGGTGTGTGTGTCTCGGTGCTTTTCCAGTCACACTGATGTTTGAAATCTTTTCCCACAGACAGAACAAACAAACATTTCTCCTTCCACATTCAGAGGCCGATGATATTCGGGTCCTGATGAATGGAGTGACTCTGTCAGATCTTGATGTGATGTTTGGTGTGAGTTTGCGGTGTGTAAACGCTGCCCTTCTCACAGCCTGTAAAAGGAGTTTCCAAAAGCCATGACTGTGAGTCCAGGATAGAAATTGACAAGATTCTCTCCTCCTGGTTCCTGGCCAAGGGGGCCGCGCATGCGCCCTGCTGCCCCCTGAGCCTGTCAAGATGGCGGCCGTTAACCCGGGCCTGTCACCGGGAGAAAGCCCCGCAGCTGCCGCCCCGCTCGGGGCAAATGCCCGGCCCGGAGGCTCTTGTTCGGGGCCTGAGGCCCACCCCGGGTGTTTGTGAAGCGGATAATGTGGAGTGTTTTAATAATGGGGCCTGGGGCCGCACTCGGGGTGTGTGCAGCCCGCGTCCCCCCGGGGTTTATTAACCCGCTCCCTGAGCTCTCTCACCTGATGTGTCAGCGGCTGCTGCCAAGGTCCGCGCATGCTCAGCTCACACTGCCCGGGTGATTGACGGGAGCTCGGACCAATAGGAAGAGCGGGGCGGGCCTGGAGGACCGAGCGGGTGGCGGGTCCTCCAACCAATGGCGGCGCAGCAAGGGGGCGGGGCCTGGTGAGCAGCTCAGGTGCGCTGGGGCCGATTGTGACGCGCTGTCCCCAGGTGAGAGCAGCTCAGTCAGCACAGAGCTGGGATGGAATCTGGGAGAGGGGCTGCAGTCAGCGGGCCTGGCAAAGGGCCAGAGTGACAGCAGCTTCACTGAAGGAGATTATTTAAAGACAAATTCCTGTAGTTTCAGAGACAGCCCTGGTCACTGCAATAATTTCTTAAATGTTTAATAATTAAATCAAAAGCATCAAAAAGGAAGAAAGACTTGCATTTATATAGCGCCATTCACGACCACCGGACGTCTCAAAGCTCTTTACAGTCAATGAAGTACTTTTTGAAGTGGAGTCACTGTTGTAATGTGGGAAACGCGGCAGCCAATTTGTGCTCAGCAAGCTCCCACAAACAGCAATGTGATAATGACCAGATAATCTGTTTTTGTTATGTTGGTTGAGGGATAAATATTGGCCAGGACACTGGGGAGAACTCACCTACTCTTCTTCAAAATAGTGCCATGGGATCTTTTACATCCACCTGAAAGGGCAGACGGGGCCTCGGTTTAACGTCTCATCCGAAAGACGGCACCTCTGACAGTGCAGCGCTCCCTCAGCACAGCACTGGAGTGTCAGCCTAGCTTTATGTGCTCAAGTCCCCTGGAGCGGGACTTGAACCCACAACCCTTTGACCCAGAGGCGAGTGTGCTACCCCCGCAATCACCTGTGAACTCGCTGGTGTGTCAGCAGGTTGGATAACTGAGGGAATCCCTTCCCATACACGGAGCAGGTGAACAGCCTCTCTCCAGTGTGAACTCGCTGGTGTACAGTGAGGTCAGATGATCGCCTGAACCCAGACCCGCAGTGAGAGCACCTGAACGGTCTCTCCCCAGTGTGAACACGTTGATGACACGCCAATTCCCCGGAACTTTTATAGCACTTCCCACAGTCCGGCATTTAAAAGGTCTCTCCCCAGTGTGACCTCGCTGGTGTGCCAACAGGTGGGATGAATTAGTGAATCCCTTCCCACACACGGAGCAGGTGAATGGCCTCTCCCCAGTGTGAGTGCGCCGATGAGTTTCCAGTTCGGACGGGTAATTGAATCCCTTCCCACAGTCCCTACATTTACACCGTTTCTCCCCGGTGTGAACTCGCTTGTGTCTCGACAGGCCAGATGATTGGCTGAAACCTCGTCCACACATGGAACACGTGTACGGTTTCTCCCCGCTGTGAACGGTGCTTTTTGTTTCCATGTTCAAAGGCCGATGATATTCAGGTCCTGATGAATCGAGTGACTCTGTCAGATCTTGGTACGATGTTTGGTTTGATCTTCCTGTCTGCAAATCCGCCCCTTCCAATACCCTGCAAAATGAATTTAAAAGAGGAAAAAGGGAGCGTGAGAGAGAACCCACAATAAAACAAAGGTAGGCTGTGAAATTGAGCTGAATGAATCTGGTCATTTGTGGGGCCGGCAGCAGAAACAAGTGACCATGAAAGCTGCTGGATTGTCGTAAAACCCAACTGGTTCACTAATGTCCTTCAGGGAAGGGAACCTGCCACTCAGTCTGGGCCAACACAAGACACTGGTCTCTATGGGAGAGAGGTGGGAGGGGCGATGGAAGGGACTTGAAACATCTGCAACTTGATAAGTTGATGTGGTCTACATGGACTTCAGTAAGACTTTTGACAAAGTCCCGCATGGGAGACTGGTCAAGAAGGTAAGAGCCAGGGATCCAGGGAAATTTGGCACATTGGATCCAAAATTGGCTTAGTGGCAGGAGGCAGAGGGTGATGGTCGAAGGTTGTTTTTGTGACTGGAAGCCTGTGTCCAGTGGTGTACCACAGGGATCGGTGCTGGGTCCTTTGCTGTTTGTAGTGTACAGTAATGATTTAGATATGAATGTAGGAGGTATGATCAGTAAGTTCGCTGATGACACGAAAATTGGTGGAGTGGTAAATAGCGAGGAGGGAAGCCTCAGGCTACAGGACGATATAGACGGGTTGGTCAGATGGGCAGAACAGTGGCAAATGGAATTTAACCCTGAAAAGTGTGAGGTGATGCATTTTTGGAGGACTAACAAGGCAAGGGAATACACAATGAATGGTAGGACCCTAGGAAGGACAGAGGATCAGAGGGTCCTTGGTGTGCATGTACATAGATCCCTGAAGGCAGCAGGACAGGTAGATAAGGTGGTTAAAAAGGCATATGGGATACTTGCCTTCATTAGCCGAGGCATAGAATATAAGAGCAGGGAGGTTATGATGGAGCTGTACAAAACGCTAGTTAGGCCACAGCTGGAATACTGTGTGCAGTTCTGGTCGCCACACTATAGGAAGGATGTGATTGCATTGGAGAGGGTGCAGAGGAGATTCACCAGGATGTTACCTGGGCTGGAGCGCTTCAGCTATGAAGAGAGACTGGACAGGCTGGGGTTGTTTTCCTTAGAGCAGAGAAGGCTGAGGGGGGACCTGATTGAGGTGTACAACATTATGAGGGGCATAGATAGGGTAGATAGAAAGGAACTTTTCCCCTTAGTAGAGGGGTCAACAACCAGGGGGCACAGTTTCAAGGTAAGGGGCAGGAGGTTTAGAGGGGATTTGAGGAAAAACTTTTTCACCCGGAGGGTGGTTGGAATCTGGAACTCACTGCCTGAAAGGGTGGTAGAGGCAGGAACCCTCACAACATTCAAGAAGCATTTAGATGAGCACTTGAAACGCCGTAGCATACAAGGCTACGGACCAAGTGCTGGAAAATGGGATTAGAATAGATAGGGCTTGATGGCCGGCGCGATCACGATGGGCCGAAGGGCCTCTTTCTGTGCTGTATAACTCTATGACTCTATAGAGCTGGTTCCCAAGGCCCCGCCCCCACATAGAGTGGGTTTCCTCATGTGGCCTGCTGGGTCAGGTTATAAAGAGACCGCGCGCTGTTCCTCCTCCCACTGCCTGGGGGAATGGGGCAGATATTTAAATGGACCGTGACCCCTTTACTTTATATATTTATAGTTAAAGGGACAGTCTGATTTATCCTGGAGTGTCGGAGTACTTCACTGACAGAGCTCCTATTAACAGTCGCTCCCTTCTGTACTCGTGCAGTGATTGTAAACCTGTCTATTTTAGTGACTTGAGCCTTTCTAAAATGTCTCACTACTTTTTGCTTGTTCAATTTTGAAAGACTTCAGAATTTAGCAGTTTAATGAAGGTTTCCTTTAAAGGTGGAGTAACATTCCTTTCAAAATATTCTGTTCTAACCCTCCTCCAAATTTTAAAACACTCTGCACAACTGACTGGGAAGGTCCCAAGTTCAATCCTGTTTGTTGATCTCAGACAAGACAGCTCAGGGTCTATAATTGGCCTCAGTACCACTGGGCTAAATAAGAGTAAAAATCCCCCGCGCGGCAGAATGTGTCCAATCACTGAGCACAGGAGCCCAGTGCGCAGGCGCGGGACCGGGCCGTGCTCTGAGCATGCGCAGTGCCAGTGTTGGCGATGGTCTGAAGCAGAAGAGACGGTTCCGACAGGCGGTAGGAGATTGTGGGCTCGGGGAGGAATTGGAGCCGTGGGCGGGCTGGGAAGCTTCATAAACACCCGGTGTAGGCCTCAGGCTCCGAATAAGATCCCACAGGCCTCGTGTTTGTCCCGCGGTGACAGGCCCGGACGCCCGGGTCAGCGGGGTCACTGGCCGCCATCTTGGACAGAGCGGGGTCACGGCGCATGCGCGGCCATCTTGGCCAGGAACAGAGAGTGGGCGGGGCTTCAGGGTCTCTGTTCCCAACCGGGTCCCCAGTGCCCGGGAGATGGAGCATCCTAAGCAACGGGTTTTTAATCACCTTCACCCACTCCCAGGCCTCATGTGATGTTTGCGGCCTGGAGGAGTCCATGGGCCGTGTATATATTCAGTAACCGATTTGTATTCCCTCACTACCTGACGAAGGGGCAGCAGCTCCGAAAGCTCGTAATTTCAAATAAAACTGTTGGACTATAACCTGGTGTTGTGCGACTTCTCATTTTTGTCCACCCCAGTCCAACACCGGCATCTCCGCATCATATATATTCAGTGTGAGAGGTTGCAGCCCCTGTATAGTTACCTGAAGGGGCTGCTCCTCAACTCTTGGTTACACTTTAGCCCCACGCTCCTAATCTTTGGCCGCCCGGTGCGGAGGGGGGTGGTTAAGTCGGAGGATCTTCTCCTGGGCCTGCTCTTGGGCCTGGCGAAAACAGCAATTTGATGGCCCAGGATGGGCAGGACCCATGGTGGGGTCACTCTGGCTGCCTGCCTCTCTTCCGTGGTCTTGTCCCTGCCCAGGTGGCCCTGGAAAGGGAGCAAGCGGTGTCCACCAGTTCACTTGATGCCTTCCTCGACCGGTGGGTAACTCAGGGTACAGAGTGTCTCTCAGACACTGGGAACAACATTCTGGCTTAGTTGGGAAGGTTCCCTTTCCTTTTGTTGGGACTTTGTTGCTTATTTTAGCTTCTTCCAGTTCGATTGGACCACATGATTTGGGGAACAAGAGAGGAAAGAATGTTGCAAGGAAACTAGAATTGTCTGTTCTAAATTTCTATCCTGTACTTACAGTGATGACTTTTGTAAACTCCTTTTACAGGGTATTAGAAGGGGAGGATTTGCAGACAGGAAACTCAAACCAAACATCACCTCAACAGCTTATAGAGACACTCCATTCATCAGGACCGGAATATCATCGGCCTTTGAATGTGGAAGGAGAAATGTTTGTCTGTTCTGTCTGTGGGAACAAATTTCAAACATCAGTGTGACTGGAAAAGCACCGAGACACACACACCCGAGTGAGAGTGTTCCAGTGCACTGACTGTGGAAAGAACTTTAATCAGTTATACAGCCTGAAAAAACATCGCACCGTTCACAGTGGGGAGAAACCGTACACGTGTTCTGTGTGTGGACGAGGCTTCAACTGATCATCCAACCTGGAGAGACACAAGGACACCCGCACCACGGAGAAACCGTGGAAATGTGAGGACTGTGGGAAGGGATTCAATTACCCGTCTGAGCTGAAAGCTCATCGGCGCAGTCACACCGGGGAGAGGCCGTTCACCTGCTCAGTGTGTGGGAAGGGATTCATTGATTCATCCACCCTGCTGAGACACCAGCGAGTTCACACTGGGGAGAGGCCGTTCAGCTGCACTGTGTGTGGGAAGGGATTTGCTCGATTACCCAACCTCACTAAACACCAACTTGTTCACACTGAAAAGAGACCGTTCAAATGTTCTGACTGTGAGAAGAGCTTTAAAAGCATGGGAGATCTGCTGAGACACCAACGCATTCACACTGGGGAGAGGCCGTTCACCTGCTCCGTGTGTGGGAAGGGATTCATTGATTCATCCGCCCTGCTGAGACACCAGCGAGTTCACACTGTGGAGAGGCCGTTCACCTGCTCCGTGTGTTGGAAGGGATTCACTAATTCATCCGCCCTGCTGAGACACCAGCGAGTTCACACTGGGGAGAGGCCGTTCACCTGCTCCGTGTGTGGGAAGAGATTCACTAATTCATCCCACCTGCTGACACACCAGCGAGTTCACACTGGGGAGAGGCCATTTACCTGCTCCGTGTGTGGGAAGAGATTCACTAATTCATCCCACCTGCTGACACACCAGCGAGTTCACACTGGGGAGAGGCCATTTACCTGCTCCGTGTGTGGGAAGAGATTCACTAATTCATCCAACCTGCTGAAACACCAGCGAGTTCACAAGTGACTGCAGGGGTTGGATTCTGCTGTTTTTGCTGCTGTTAATTACATCCAGGACTGAACCATGTTCATTCTGACAGGTGAGGTTTGTTCCTGCTGATGAGAATACCTCCTGTAACTGGGCTGGAGTTTAATATTCTGGATAAATGTCAAATACACAGTGTCGAGTATTTCTTTCCTCCAAGATAAGAGGAGACTAATTGATGTCCTGTTACCGACTGCTCCATTTTTGGGCCTTTTCTCCTTTCTAACTCGAGATTATCTCAGTTCAAACACCTTCAGTTACTCTCAAGTCCCAGCTCCCCACACCTTCCAGAGAGCCTGTAATAGAAAATGACTGAAGATTTATCCCAGTGTAACTATTGCTGTTATCCAATGAAAAAGGCTTGTATTTCTATCGCACCTTTCACAACCTCAGGACGTCCCAAAGCGCTTTACAGACAAGGAAGTACTTTTGAAGTGTAGTCACTGTTCTAATGTAGGAAATTTGTGCACAGCAAGCTCCCACAAACAGCAGTGGGATATTGACCAGATAATCTATTTTTCAATGACGTTGATTGAGGATGGAAGGGGATGTGTAAAGAGATGGTCTGTGTATGGAGATGTGAAAGAAGGAAGTGGTGTGTGTGTGTGATAGTGACACAGCCTTGTGGTCACAGTCAGAACAATGCACAGATATCCTTGTGGTTATGGTTTGAGCAGAGCCAGGTCAATAATGTAGTAAACAAGTTAAATATAAATATCGCCAGTGTAGTCGCAGCTTGTTACAACAGACCTGGGGAGAAGAGAGCTCTGAATGCACTGTATTATCCCTGTTCTACGGATCGGGTAACTATACTCTGTCTGTATCTTTGCAGGGCTGTTAATAAAGTCAGTAAAAGACAATCTGTTGTGAGCTTGTTTATCTGGTGTCTGAAACCACAAGACTCAATTTTTAGACTCAACAAGATGAACAAGTAAACACATCACGGGCCAATACTCCAGCTCTATATTCACAGGAGAAAGTCTGTTATCACACTCCTCGAGTGGACAGAATAAAGAAAGATCCCAACTTAGAACCTCCAGAATCATTCGTAAATATCTTTCAAATCCTGACTGATATCAATTGTCAGTGTACGTTCCATTGAAGTCAATGGAAGACGAGAGAGGGGTTGGAGAGCAGGGGTGAAAGAGGAGTTGGGGAGAGGGGGGTTGGAGAGTAGGGGTGAAAGAGGAGTTGGGGTGAGGGGGGTTGGAAAGTTGGGGTGAAAGAGGAGTTGGGGTGAGGGGGGTTGGAGAGTAGGGGTAAAAGAGGAGTTGGGGTGAGGGGGTTAGAGAGTAGGGGTGAAAGGAGTTGGGGTGAGGGGGTTGGAGAGTAGGGGTGAAAGAGGAGTTGGGGTGAGGGGGTTGGAGAATAGGGGTGAAAGAGGAGTTGGGGTGAGGGGTGTTGGAGAGTAGGGGTGAAAGAGGAGTTGGGGTGAGGGGGTTGGAGAGTAGGGGTGAAAGAGGAGTTGGGGTGAGGGGTTGGAGAGTAGGGGTGAAAGAGGAGTTGGGGTGAGGGGGTTGGAGAGCAGGGGTGAAAGAGGAGTTGGGGTGAGGGGGGTTGGAGAGTAGGGGTGAAAGAGGAGTTGGGGTGAGGGGGGTTGGAGAGTAGGGGTGAAAGAGGAGTTGGGGTGAGGGGGGTTGGAGAGTAGGGGTGAAAGAGGAGTTGGGGTGAGGGGGTTGGAGAGTAGGGGTGAAAGAGGAGTTGGGGTGAGGGGGGTTGGAGAGTAGGGGTGAAAGAGGAGTTGGGGTGAGGGGGTTGGAGAGTAGGGGTGAAAGAGGAGTTGGGGTGAGGGGGTTGGAGAGTAGGGGTGAAAGAGGAGTTGGGGTGAGGGGGGTTGGAGAGTAGAGGTGAAAGAGGAGTTGGGGTGAGGGGGGTTGGAGAGTAGGGGTGAAAGAGGAGTTGGGGTGTGGGGGATTGGAGAGTAGGGGTGAAAGAGGAGTTGGTGTGAGGGGGGTTGGAGAGTAGGGGTGAAAGAGGAGTTGGGGTGAGGGGGGTTGGAGAGTAGGGTGAAAGAGGAGTTGGGGTGAGGGGGGTTGGAGAGTAGGGGTGAAAGGAGTTGAGATGAGGGGTTGGAGAGTAGGGGTGAAAGAGGAGTTGGAGTGAGGGGGGTTGGAGAGTAGGAGTGAAAGAGGAGTTGGGGTGAGGGGTTGGAGAGTAGGGGTGAAAGAGGAGTTGGGGTGAGGGGGGTTGGAGAGTAGGGGTGAAAGAGGAGTTGGGGGTGAGGGGGGTTGGAGAGTAGGGGTGAAAGAGGAGTTGGGGTGAGGGGTTGGAGAGTAGGTGTGAAAGAGGAGCTGGGGTGAGGGGGGTTGGAGAGTAGGGGTGAAAGAGGAGTTGGGGTGAGGGGGGTTGGAGAGTAGGGGTGAAAGAGGAGTTGGGGTGAGGGGGTTGGAGAGTTGGGGTGAAAGAGGAGTTGGGGTGAAAGAGGAGTTGGGGTGAGGGGGTTGGAGAGTAGGGGTGAAAGAGGAGTTGGGGTGAGGGGGGTTGGAGAGTAGGGGTGAAAGAGGCGTTGGGGTGAAAGAGGATTTGGGGTGAGGGGGGTTGGAGAGTAGGGGTGAAAGAGGAGTTGGGGTGACGGGGGTTGGAGAGTAGGGGTGAAAGAGGAGTTGGGGTGACGGGGGTTGGAGAGTAGGGGTGAAAGAGGAGTTGGGGTGAGGGGGGTTGGAGAGTAGGGGTGAAAGAGGAGTTGGGGTGAGGGGGTTGGAGAGTAGGGGTGAAAGAGGAGTTGGGGTGAGGGGGGTTGGAGAGTAGGGGTGAAAGAGGAGTTGGGGTGAGGGGGGTTGGAGAGTAGGGGTGAAAGAGGAGTTGGGCTGAGGGGGGTTGGAGAGTTGGGGTGAGAGGGGCTGGAGAGTAGGGGTGAAAGAGGAGTTGGGGTGAGGGGTTGGAGAGTAGGGGTGAAAGAAGAGTTGGGGTGAGGCTAGTTGGAGAGTAGGGGTGAAAGAGGAGTTGGGGTGAGGGGGGTTGGAGAGTAGGGGTGAAAGAGGAGTTGGGGTGAGGGGTTGGAGAGTAGGGGTGAAAGAGGAGTTGGGGTGAGGTGGGTTGGAAGTAGGGGTGAAAGAGGAGTTGGGGTGAGGGGGGGTTGGAGAGTTGGGGTGAGGGGGGTTGGAAGGTATGTGTGAAAGAGAACTTGGCCTTGAGCACTGGAATTCCCTCCCTAACCTCTTTGATAAAGCTTTTGGTCCCTTTCCTGCTATCCCATCTGTGTCAAACATGTTTCTTTTATATTGCTCTTGTTGAGCGCCTTTGGACGTTTTACTAGGTTAAATGTGGTATAAAAATGTAAGTTGTTGCTGATATCAAATCTAGGGACCACTTACAGTGTGGCATCAAATCCAGGGACCACCTACAGTGTGACATCAAATCCAGGGACTACGTACACCGTAATATCAAATCCAGGGACCACTTACAGTGTGGCATCAAATCCAGGGTCCACTTACACAGAGACACCAAATCCAGGGACGTGTTACATTGAGACACCAAATCCAGGGATCGCTTACACTGTGACAACAACATCCAGGGACCACTTACAGTGTGACACCAAATCAATGGACCATTTTCACTATGACACCAAATCTAGAAACCACTTATACAATGACACCTAATTGAGGAAACATTTACACTGAGACACTAAATCCTGTGACCACTTGCACTCTGACACCAAAACCAGGGACCATTTACACTGTAACACCAAACCCAGGGACTATTTGCACTGCAACACTAAATTCAGGGCCCACATGTACAGTCCCAGGGTTGGAATCCCCATGTACAGTCCCAGGGTTAGAATCCCCATGTACAGTCCCAGGGTTGGAATCCCCATGTGCAGTCCCAGGGTTAGAATCCCCATGTGCAGTCCCAGGGCTGGAATCCTCATGTACAGTCCCAGGGTTAGAATCCCCATGTACAGTTCCAGGGTTAGAATCCCCATGTACAGTCCCAGGGTTAGAATCCCCATGTACAGTCCCAGGGTTAGAATCCCCATGTACAGTCCCAGGGCTGGAATCCTCATGTACAGTCCCAGGGTTAGAATCCCCATGTACAGTCCAGGGTTGGAATCCCCATGTACAGTCCCAGGGTTAGAATCCCCATGTACAGTCCCAGGGTTAGAATCCCCATGTACAGTCCCAGGGTTAGAATCCCCATGTACAGTCCCAGGGTAGAATCCCCATGTACAGTCCCAGGGTTAGAATCCCCATGTACAGTCCCAGGGTTAGAATCCCCATGTACAGTCCCAGGGTTAGAATCCCCATGTACAGTCCAGGGTTAGAATCCCCATGTACAGTCCCAGGGTTAGAATCCCCATGTACAGTCCCAGGGTTGGAATCCCCATGTACAGTCCCAGGGTTAGAATCCCCATGTACAGTCCCAGGGTTAGAATCCCCATGTACAGTCCCAGGGTGAGAATCCCCATGTACAGTCCCAGGGTTAGAATCCCCATGTACAGTCCCAGGGTTAGAATCCCCATGTACAGTCCCAGGGTTAGAATCCCCATGTACAGTCCCAGGGTTAGAATCCCCATGTACAGTCCCAGGGTTAGAATCCCCATGTACAGTCCCAGGGTTAGAATCCCCATGTACAGTCCCAGGGTTAGAATCCCCATGTATAGTCCCAGGGTTAGAATCCCCATGTACAGTCCCAGGGTTAGAATCCCTATGTACAGTCCCAGGGTTAGAATCCCCATGTACAGTCCCAGGGTTAGAATCCCCATGTACAGTCCCAGGGTTAGAATCCCCATGTACAGTCCCAGGGTTAGAATCCCCATGTACAGTCCCAGGGTTAGAATCCCCATGTACAGTCCCAGGGTTAGAATCCCCATGTACAGTCCCAGGGTGGAATCCCCATGTACAGTCCCAGGGTTAGAATCCCCATGTACAGTCCCAGGGTTAGAATCCCCATGTACAGTCCCAGGGTGAGAATCCCCATGTACAGTCCCAGGGTTAGAATCCCCATGTACAGTCCCAGGGTTAGAATCCCCATGTACAGTCCCAGGGTTGGAATCACCATGTACAGTCCCAGGGTTAGAATCCCCATGTACAGTCCCAGGGTTAGAATCCCCATGTACAGTCCCAGGGTTAGAATCCCCATGTACAGTCCCAGGGTTAGAATCCCCATGTATAGTCCCAGGGTTAGAATCCCCATGTACAGTCCCAGGGTTAGAATGCCTATGTACAGTTCCAGGGCTGGATTCCCCATGTACGGTCCCAGGGTTAGAATCCCCATGTACAGTCCCAGGGTTAGAATCCCCATGTACAGTCCCAGGGTTAGAATCCCCACGTACAGTCCCAGGGTTAGAATCCCCATGTACAGTCCCAGGGTTAGAATCCCTATGTACAGTTCCAGGGCTGGATTCCCCATGTACGGTCCCAGGGTTAGAATCCCCATGTACAGTCCCAGGGTTAGAATCCCCATGTACAGTCCCAGGGTTAGAATCCCCATGTACAGTCCCAGGGTTAGAATCCCCATGTACAGTCCCAGGGTTAGAATCCCTATGTACAGTTCCAGGGCTGGAATCCCCATGTACAGTCCCAGGGTTAGAATCCCCATGTACAGTCCCAGGGTTAGAATCCCCATGTACAGTCCCAGGGTTAGAATCCCCATGTACAGTCCCAGGGTTGGAATCCCCATGTACAGTCCCAGGGTTAGAATCCCCATGTACAGTCCCAGGGTTAGAATCCCCATGGACAGTCCCAGGGTTAGAATCCCCATGTACAGTCCCAGGGTTGGAATCCCCATGTACAGTCCCAGGGTTAGAATCCCCATGTACAGTCCCAGGGTTAGAATCCCCATGTACAGTCCCAGGGTTGGAATCCCCATGTACAGTCCCAGGGTTAGAATCCCCATGTACAGTCCCAGGGTTAGAATCCCCATGTACAGTCCCAGGGTTAGAATCCCCATGTACAGTCCCAGGGTTAGAATCCCCATGTACAGTCCCAGGGTTAGAATCCCCATGTACAGTCCCAGGGTTGGAATCCCCATGTACAGTCCCAGGGTTAGAATCCCCCATGTACAGTCCCAGGGTTAGAATCCCCATGTACAGTCCCAGGGTTGGAATCCCCATGTACACTCCCAGGGTTAGAATCCCCATGTACAGTCCCAGGGTTAGAATCCCCATGTACAGTCCCAGGGTTAGAATCCCCATGTACAGTCCCAGGGTTAGAATCCCCATGTACAGTCCCAGGGTTAGAATCCCCATGTACAGTCCCAGGGTTAGAATCCCCATGTACAGTCCCAGGGTTAGAATCCCTATGTACAGTCCCAGGGTTAGAATCCCCATGTACAGTCCCAGGGTTAGAATCCCCATGTACAGTCCCAGGGTTAGAATCCCCATGTACAGTCCCAAGGTTAGAATCCCCATGTACAGTCCCAGGGTTAGAATCCCCATGTACAGTCCCAGGGTTAGAATCCCCATGTACAGTCCCAGGGCTGGAATCCCCATGTACAGTCCCAGCGTTAGAATCACCATGTACAGTCCCAGGGTTAGAATCCCCATGTACAGTCCCAGGGTTAGAATCCCCATGTACAGTCTCAGGCTTGGAATCCCCATGTACAGTCCCAGGGTTAGAATCCCCATGTACAGTCCCAGGGTTAGAATCCCCATGTACAGTCCCAGGGTTAGAATCCCCATGTACAGTCCCAGGGTTAGAATCCCCATGTACAGTCCCAGGGTTGGAATCCCCATGTACAGTCCCAGGGTTAGAATCCCCATGTACAGTCCCAGGGTTAGAATCCCCATGTACAGTCCCAGGGTTAGAATCCCCATGTACAGTCCCAGGGTTAGAATCCCCATGTACAGTCCCAGGGTTAGAATCCCCATGTACAGTCCCAGCGTTAGAATCCCCATGTACAGTCCCAGGGTTAGAATCCCCATGTACAGTCCCAGGGTTAGAATCCCCATGTACAGTCTCAGGCTTGGAATCCCCATGTACAGTCCCAGGGTTAGAATCCCCATGTACAGTCCCAGGGTTAGAATCCCCATGCACAGTCCCAGGGTTAGAATCCCCATGTACAGTCCCAGGGTTAGAATCCCCATGTACAGTCCCAGGGTTAGAATCCCCATGTACAGTCCCAGGGTTAGAATCCCCATGTACAGTCCCAGGGTTAGAATCCCCATGTACAGTCCCAGGGTTAGAATCCCCATGTACAGTCCCAGGGTTAGAATCCCCATGTACAGTGCCAGGGTTGGAATCCCCATGTTCAGTCCCAGGGTTAGAATCCCCATGTACAGTCCCAAGGTTAGAATCCCCATTTACAGTCCCAGTGTTAGAATCCCCATGTACAGTCCCAGGGTTAGAATCCCCATGTACAGTCCCAGCGTTAGAATCCCCATGTACAGTCCCAGGGTTAGAATCCCCATGTACAGTCCCAGGGTTAGAATCCCCATGTACAATCTCAGGCTTGGAATCCCCATGTACAGTCCCAGGGTTAGAATCCCCATGTACAGTCCCAGGGTTAGAATCCCCATGTACAGTCCCAGGGTTAGAATCCCCATGTACAGTCCCAGGGTTAGAATCCCCATGTACAGTGCCAGGGTTGGAATCCCCATGTACAGTCCCAGGGTTAGAATCCCCATGTACAGTCCCAGGGTTAGAATCCCCATGTACAGTCCCAGGGTTGGAATGCATACGTTGGCAATGAGCTTGGGCCCCAGCACATGCTCACCGTAAAACCCAGGTCAAGGGCAGTCCCACTGTGCCCTCTCTGAACCCGGTTTGCTGCTCCCTCTGTGCCCAGCACTGCTTGTACCCCCGGCGCACGGAAGTGGAATTTCAGCCTCAGTGTTACAAGTTTCATCGGTTGCAGGCTGGAGAGAGGAATCATTCAAACTGACCTCGATCTGTGTGATTGGTTCAGTCTGTATATCACTGACAGGCCCTTTTAAATTTGAGTGGTCAGGTATTCAAATTCCCGTAAACTCTGATCCTGAATACAAAAGACGGGAGAGCTGTGTTTAAATCAGAGTCCCCTTGGAGATTCTCAGTGAAGGAACTGGTCAGCTTGAAATTCGAATCAGAAAAATCAGTGAGAAATTTCCAATGAGCAGATTTTGACCATAGAATCAATGGTTCCAGCACAGAAGGAGGCCATTCGGCCCGTCGAGCCCGTGCTGAAACAGCGTAGCTCATCAGGGCGGGGATTGAACCCGCGACGTTAGCGTTATTAGCACCATGCTCGAACCATCTGAGCAAACTGACCAATATCAACTCCCACACGGATGGGGAATTCTAGAATAAGGAGGAACCGGTCATGATTTGAAAGGTATTAAAGTATTCGAGGGGCCCTTACATTTGGGATCTTTCTTTATTTTGTCCACTCGAGGAGTTAGATAACAGACTTCCTCCTGTGAATGTAGAGCTGGATTATTGGGCCGTGATGTGTTTCCTTGTTGATCTTCTGTTAAATACATTTCCTGAGTTAATTTAAATATAAACCAGATTTGCAGGCGTGATGCTCTATTCACACATCGAAGGTGAGAGAGATGCTGTGGGTCAGACGCTAAGTCCAGTAGCTGAAAGTGATTAACAGACTGGGTTTTGTGTTTAGTGATCCCGGGCGTGTTATCGATTCCTTCCCTGGATACCAAGGCTAGGAGAGGCACTCTGGAAGGTATGGGGAGCTGGGACTTGTCCATGAGAGTAACCGAAGGTATGAGAACTGAAATAATCTAGAGTTAGAAATGAGAAAAGGCCCAAAAATGGAGCAGTCAGTAACAGGACATCAATTAGTCTCCTCTTATCTTGGAGACGTCAAGGACTCGACAGACTGTATGTTTGAAACAAAGCTGATTTCCAGAAGATTAAACTCCAGCCCAGTTAGGGAGTTATTAACATCAGAAACAAACCCCAACTATCAGAATGAACATGGTTCAGTCCTGAATGTGATTAACAGCAGCAATAACAGCAGAATCCAACCCTTGCAGTCACTTGTGAACTCGCTGGTGTCTCAGCAGATCCCTTGTGCTTTTAAAGCTCTTCTCACATTCAGAACATTTAAATGATCTCTTATCAGTGTGAACAAGTTGGTGTGCAGTGAGGATGGCAGACTCTGTGAATCCCTTCCCACACACGGAGCAGGTGAACATAAGAACATAAGAAATAGGAGCAGGAATAGGCCAGTAGGGCCCTCGAGCCTGCTCCGCCATTCAATAAGATCATGGCTGATCTTGGGCTCAAAGCCACTTCCCTGCCCTCTCCCCAGAACCGTTCACTCCCTTATCTTGCAAAAATTTGTCTATCTCCACCTTAAATGTATTTAATGACCCAGCCTCCACAGCTCTCTGGGGCAGAGAATTCCACAGATTTACGACCCTCTGAGAGAAGAAATTCCTCCTCATCTCAGTTCTAAAAGGGCGACCCTTTATTCTGAGACTGTGCCCCCGAGTTCTAGATTTCCCCACGAGGGGAAACATCCTCTCTGCATCTACCTTGTCGAGCCCCTTCAGTATCTTATATGTTTCAATAAAATCACCTCTCATTCTTTTAAATTCCAATGAGTATAGGCCCAGCCTGCTCAACCTTTCCTCATAAGTCAACCCCCTCATCTCTGGAATTAACCTAGTGAATCGTCTCTGAACTGCCTCCAATGCAAGTATATCCTTCCTTAAATAAGGAGACCAAAACTGTACACAGTACTCAAGGTGTGGTCTCACCAATACCCTGTACAGTTGTAGCAGGCCTTCCCTGCTTTTATACTCCAACCCCTTTGAAATAAAGGCCAACATTCCATTTGCCTTTTTGATCACTTGCAGTACCTGCATGCTAACTTTTTGTGTTTCATGCACAAGGACCCCCAGGTCCCTCTGAACTGTAGCATTTTGTAATCTCTCTCCATTTAAATAATAGTTTGCTTTTTTAGTTTTCCTGCCGAAGTGGATAACCTCACACTTTCCCACATTATACTCTATCGGCCTCTCCCCGGTGTGAGTGCGTTGGTGTCTCAGCAAGTGGGGTGAACGAATGAATCCCTTTCCACATATGGAGCAGGTGAACGGTCTCTCCCCAGTGTGAGTGCGTTGGTGTGCCAGCAGATCATTTTTCCTTTTAAAGGTCTTCTCACAGTCAGAACATTTAAAAGGTCTCTTATCAGTGTGAACAAGTTGGTGTGTAGTAAGGTGGGATGAAGAAGTGAATCCCTTCCCACACACGGAGCAGGTGAACGGCCTCTCCCCAGTGTGAACTCGCTGGTGTCTCAGCAGATCCCTTGTGCTTTTGAAGCTCTTCTCACAGTCGGAACATTCTAAAGGTCTCTTCTTGGTGTGAACAAGTTGGTGTGCAGTGAGGTTGGCAGACTCTGTGAATCCCTTCCCACACACGGAGCAGGTGAACGGCCTCTCCCTGCTGTGAGTGCGTTGGTGTACCAGCAAGTTGGATGAACGAGCAAATCCCTTCGCACACACGGAGCAGGTGAATGGCCTTTCCCCTGTGTGAGTGCGTTGGTGTGCCAGCAAAGAATTTCTGCTTTTAAAGCTCTTCTCACAGTCAGAACATTTAAAAGATCTATCATCAGTGTGAACAAGCTGGTGTGCAGTGAGGTGGGATGAAGAAATTAATCTCTTCCCACACACCGAGCAGATGAATGGCCTCTCCCCGGTGTGAATGCGCTGGTGTACAGTGAGGTTCCATGAACGAGTGAATCCCTTCCCACACACAGAGCAGGTGAACGGTCTCTCCCCGGTGTGATTGCGACGATGAATTTCCAGCTCAGATGGGCAAGAGAATCCCTTCCCACAGTCCCCACATTTCCACGGTTTCTCCATGGTGCGGGTGTCCTTGTGTCTCTCCAGGTTGGACAATCGGTTGAAGCCTCATCTACACTCAGAACAAATATATGGTTACTCCCCGCTGTGAAAATTTCCCTCATAACAGATTCTACAAACAAATACTAATTATGATATTCATACAATATTATAGTTGTGTAGTAAAGTTCTTCTGACAGGCAGTGTCCACCAACTGAGCAGACCGATAGTTAGCAGATCTGGGAGGCACCACAAGATGTTCCACCTTGACTGCAGCAGTCAGCTTTCTTATCCCCGGGGTACGGACTCTCAACTAAGCTGCTAACTGCCCCTCTATTAAGGCCTGAAAAGTAGAGCCTGCGTGATTCTTGTTACATCTGTCAATCAGATCATCCTGCTGAAGGAAAGTTACAGAACAAACAACCTCAAACTAAACTAACAATTAATGAACTAACAAAGGGCCTCCATCGAACTGCAAGGAATATTACTTCCAGCTGCATTCCTTTTACAGATGTGCTCGCTCTAACTCGATCTTCCACAGACATAGGCTTGGCAGATTGTTTTTGTAACTAACAGCTCCTTCAGTATATTTTCTTCCCACAATTGAGTGTCGTGCCTCAGGAGTTAATTGGAACTATAAACTTCTTAAATTGATAGTTTAGACTGATGGCTTTGCCCGTTGCCCAGACAGCACAATGATGTTTATGGACCTCTCCAACAGGGAAGGTCTCTGTGTAGAGAATAACAACAACTTGCATTTATGTAGCACCTTTAACATAGTAAAATGTCCCAAGGTGCTTCACAGGAGCCTATTATCAAACAAAATTTGACACCAAACCGCATAAGGAGATATTAGCGCAAAAGAGGTAGGTTTTAAGGAGCGACTTAAAAGAGGAAAGAGAGTCGGGGAGTTTGGGGGAACGAATTCCAGAGCTCAGGGCCCAGTAGCTGAAGGCACGGCCGCCAATGGTGGAGCGATTAAAACTGGGGACATGCAAGAGGCCAGAATTGGAGGAGCGCAGCAATCTGGGAGGGTTGTAGGGCTGGAGGAGGTTACAGAGATAGGGAGGGGTGAGGCCAAGGAGGAATTGATAAAAAGCTTCAATTCAAGAGTTTCTGGGCAGTTAGTCTTTTAATTCAGAATCTAGCAGCCTCTATGTAAACATACAATAGCAAAATACTGCGAATGCTGGAAATCTGAAATAACAACAGAAAATGCTGGCAACACTCAGCAGGTCATATGTATATGAAATAAAGAAAATCTGTCTTGTGTTTAGAATTTCATTCTGAATCTAATTTAATCGTGACAATAATTTCATTTTGACAATATTTTCATTTTAATTCCAGACTTCTAAAATCCCCTTTCCCACACTCGGTCCCTCCCTATAAACTGTCCCTGTGTAATATTTCTCAGTTTAGGTGAAGGACGCTCCCTGACTAGTCTCCATTTCTCCTTCATTTACAGACGCTCCCTGAATCGTCACCATTTCTCCTTCATTTACAGACGCTCCCTGACCAGTCACCATTTCTCCTCCATTTACAGACGCTCCCTGACTCACTTCCTGTCTGTCCCGGAGTTTGGCGCTTTGTTGAGATTCGGGCCGGAGCGAAACATGAACCCGCGGGTGGAGGCGGATAATGTTCACTGATCTCATAATGGGGCCTGGGGCCGCACTCGGGGTGTGTGCAGCCCGCGTCCCCCCGGGGTTTATTAACCCGCTCCCTGAGCTCTCTCACCTGATGTGTCAGCGGCTGCTGCCAAGGTCCGCGCATGCTCAGCTCACACTGCCCAGGTGATTGACGGGCGTTCTGGACCAATAGGAAAAGCGGGGCGGGACTGGAGGACCGAGCGGGCGGCGGGTCCTCCAACCAATCGGAGTGTGTGAGGGGCGGGGCTTGACATTTAAACCTGAACAACAGAAGGTGAGCTGAGCATGCGCGGACCTCGGCAGCAGCCGCTGACACATCAGGTGAGAGAGCTCAGGGAGCGGGTTAATAAACCCCGGGGGGACGCGGGCTGCACACACCCCGAGTGCGGCCCCAGGCCCCATTATTAAAACACTCAACATTATCCGCTTCACAAACACCCGGGGTGGGCCTCAGGCCCCGAACAAGAGCCTCCGGGCCGGGCGTTTGCCCCAAGCGGGGCGGCAGCTGCGGGGCTTTCTTCCGGTGACAGGCCCGGGTTAACGGCCGCCATCTTGACAGGCTCAGGGCGCATGCGCGGCCCCCTTGGCCAGGAACCAGGAGGAGAGAATCTTGTCAATTTCTATCCTGGACTCACAGTCATGGCTTTTGGAAACTCCTTTTACAGGCTGTGAGAAGGGCAGCATTTACACACCGCAAACTCACACCAAACATCACATCAAGATCTGATAGAGACACTCCATTCATCAGGACCCGAATATCATCAGCCTCTGAATGTGGAAGGAGAAATGTTTGTCTGTTCTGTCTGTCGGAAAAGATTTTAAACATCAGTGTGACTGGAAAAGCACCGAGACACACACACCCGAGTGAGAGTGTTCCAGTGCACTGACTGTGGAAAGAGCTTTAACCAGTTACACAGCCTGAAAAAAACATCTCACCGTTCACAGCGGGGAGAAACCGTACACGTGTTCTGTGTGTGGACGAGGCTTCAACCGAACGTCCAACCTGGAGAGACACAAGGACACCTGCACCACGGAGAATCTGTGGAAATGTGGGGAATGTGGGAAGGGATTCCATTACCCATCCCAGCTGGAAACTCATCAACGCATTCACACTGGGGAGAGGCCGTTCACCTGCTCCGTGTGTGAGAAGGGATTCACTCGCTTGTGCATTCTCCAGACACATCAGCGAGTTCACACTGACGAGAGACCATTCAGCTGCACTCACTGTGGGAAGAGGTTCAAGCAGTCATACAACCTGATTCTACACCAGCGAGTTCATACTGGGGAGAGGCCGTTCACCTGATCCATGTGTGGGAAGGAATTCACTCGGTCATCCCACCTGCTAACACACCAGCAAGTTCACACCGTGGAGAGGCCATTCACCTGCTCAGTGTGTGGGAAGAGTTTTACTCAGTCATCCAAACTGCTGGCACACCAGCGAATTCATACTGGGGAGAGGCCGTTCACCTGCTCAGTGTGTGAGAAGGGATTTAATCGATCATCTAACCTGCTGACACACCAGCGAATTCACACTGAGGAGAGGCCGTTCACCTGCTCTGTGTGTGGGAAGAGATTTAATCAATCATCAAATTTGCTGACACACCAGCGAATTCACACTGGGGAGGCCGTTCACCTGCTCCGTGTGTGAGAAGGGATTTAATCGTTCATCCAACTTGCTGACACACCAGCGAGTTCACATGTGACTGCAGGGGTTGGATTCTGCTCTTAATCATATCCAGGACTAAACCATGTTCATTCTGACCGTTGGGATTTGTTTCTGCTGATATTAATAACCCCTATAACTGGGCTGGAGTTTAATATTCTGGATATATAGCTGATTGAGTTGTCGGGGCTGCAGTGTTTATTTAAGAACCGTTGTCTGATCTTTCCTCTTAATTTCTGCTGAGAGTCCCTGAATTATTTTACAATAAAATTATGAACTTTTACTTCAATCCTAAATTGATCTTTGGTACAAAATCTACAATTCAGTGCCTGAAAGGTTCCACTGATTAACATCTCCAGTTAGAAAGTGCTGATTAATCCTCGCTGACAATTCTTACTGACTTGCACATTACACACAGTGGCACCTCCATTATCCACCAGAAAGAAGGGGAATGGGAATTGGTGGAGAATCGAGAGTCCCCAAATGTTGCCCCTCCCATCTGGTACAGCAATCCCCTCGGCACGGGAATGGAGACAAGTCCAGTTATAGTAACGGGATGAGTTAAAGGTATTTACTCAGACGGGCGGAAGGTGGGAAGTGGTGTTCCACGGGGATCGGTGCTGGGACCACTGCTGTTCACCATTTACATGAATGATTTGGACTCGGGAATCAGAGGTACAATTTCAAAATTTGCAGATGACACAAAATTGGGGGGTGTAGTTAATACTGAGGAAGACTGCGATAGCATCCTTGTAGAATTATTCAGTTGTGTTCAGTAAATAGCAGCATCTTTTAATTTGCTTTGACTGATCACATCACTATACAGTTATGTGTAAAACAGAAATCATTAACAGCTCCCAATTTCAGAATTGTCAGATTCAAACTCAGCTTCTTCCAAGTACAATCTAACACTTCAAAAATTGTAATGGATGTAGGCGAGATATTAGGACTGTTGTCTAACACAATCCAAACACAGTGACACACAGACAGATGGGCAGGTGTAGCTTCACAGCGAATCCTTTCAAGCCTCACTAAAAAGTGGCAGACTGGCAATCCATTGTTCACTAATGGAGTTGTGATCTTTGTAAATTAAGAAAGGAAATGCATGGAATGTGTCAAAGAGTTGATTAACAGAGTGAGGCATCATCTCCCTTTGATTTCTATTTCTGACACCAGGCAACAGAAAAAGGTCATTACAACACGACATAAACAGACTCTTCAGGTGTGAGACATCAGACTTCAGAACAACACGTCTGCCAGCTCTGGCCACAAACCTCAGTACAGTCAACCTTTCAGCAGCTGCAGCCCTGATTAAATAACTAGTAGTTTAACATGTCTAGTAGAGCTTTTGTATCAAAATAGAAGAAATGTATTTGTGACACACACACAATTAATAATTAAATCACAATGTGATTGTGAGGATCGATTATCGCCTCTTGATACCTTCCGTGCCCACCGGTCGAGGAAGGTATCAAGTGAACCGGTGGACACCGCCTGCTCCCTCTCCAGGGCCACCCGGGCAGGGACAAGACCACGGGAGAGAGGCAGGCAGCCAGAGTGACCCCCCCATGGGCTCCGCCCATCCTGGACCTACAAATTGCTGTTTTCGCCAGGCCCAAGAGCAGGTCCGGGAGAAGATCCTCCGACTTACCCACCCCCCTCCGCACCGGGCGGCCAAAGATTAGGAGCGTGGGGCTAAAGTGTAACCAAGAGTTGAGGAGCAGCCCCTTCAGGTAACTATACAGGGGCTGCAACCTCTCACACTAAATATATACACGGCCCATGGACTCCTCTAGGCCGCAAACATCACATCTGCCCTTGCAGTCCGAAAAGGTGCTTAAAAACTGTTGCACACGACAGCTCCTTGTAACAGTCTCCACCCCAGATCCCCAATGGTGCAGGGAAGGACCCCCGCGTAGAGAGCCCTCCACTGGGGAACCTCGCCTCCGCCAGACAGCAAGATGACCCGCCAGTCTGATTGAGATTGGGCAATAAACAAAATTAATCAATAAATTATACAGAAACCCGAGTCCCCGGGTCCTCAGCCCTGGTGTGAAGTACGCTGGCCGCCAATTTTCCGTTATTAACTCGCACCTCAGGCCCCGCCCAGTCTGGTTTAATTACTAAATGTTTTCTAACTCGAGTTCAGGCCTGTCATTCTGAGGGAAACTTACAAGGCCTCATTTTTGTGTGTGACCTACCCGAGAGGTTTTAATAAACTGGCAATAAGATTTTATTTTAAAAAGGAGGAAAGAGGTGAAAAACACCACTAACGATGCCTCAAAACACACGGACAGCAAAATCCACTTCATCAGCGCCCCTGCCACAGGACTCAATATCCACCCCCTCCACCACTGGTGCACTGTGTCTGCAGTATGTACGGTCTACAAGATGATCACGGTCAGGCCGTGTGGAGTCAAGGGCCAGGCAGCAGAATGGATGGAAAGATCGCAACAAACAGAAAACAGAGAGTAGGGGTTGGGAGTAGCTACTCAGACTGACAAAAGGTGGGAAGTGGTGTTCCACAGGGATTGGTGCTGGGATCACTGTTGTTCACCATTTACAGAAACGGTTTGGACTCGGGAATCAGAAGAACAATTTCAAAGTTTGTCGATGACACCAAATTGGGAGGTAGAGTTAATACTGAGGAAGACAAAATGCAAGAAGACATTAATAAATTTCAGAATGTGCGTGTAATTGGCAAATGAATTTCACTGTAGATCAGTGTGAGGTGGTGTGTTTTGGTGGGAAGAATAAGGAGGCCACTCACTACTTGGACAACAAGGGGGTGAAATTGGGTTGCTTTGTGCCTCCCGCGATATTCAGCGGGAGGTTAGCGGCGGCGGTAGCCGGTAGCGCCCCGCGGCACTGCACCGCCAGCAATGACGTCATCGCCATGCGCAGCACCCCGGCTGTAACCTTGGGTTGCGACCCCTGACCTATCGCTGGACAATAAGTCCGACAGGGTCAGGGGTCGTTCCTGCAGCCACGGCGACGCCACTTAAAGGGCAGGTGTCGGGCGGCAACTTTATATTTTGGCCGACTGCCAGCACCTGCCCCCTTCCCCTTTCTTCTTCGGGGTGTCGGCCGCGATCGCTCAGCCCGGCGCTCCTCTTGATCCGACACCCCGCTCCCCGGTGGTCCAGCAGGGCCCCGGTGTGAGCAGTGCTAGGCCCCTCCCCTTTAATCAGGGAGGGAGGTCTGCTATGACACGGTGCTATGTGCCGACGGGCGTGGCGCTGTTACACGAAGCGCCGCAAAATTCACTGGTAGCGCCTCAAGAGGGAGGGGAGCGCTTCCAGTAGCACCCCGCCTCCTGCTTGGGGCGCTACCACTGAATTTAATGTGCAGGGGCGCTAACTTTTTCGGGGCGCTAAAATTAGCCCCGGCGACGTTAGCGACCCAAAGGGGGCGCCACCGAATTATTCCCCCTAAGAGTCTAAATGAGCTGGAGGAGCAGAGGGATCCAGGGATACAGATACACAAATCACTAAAAGTAGCGACACAGGTTAATAAGGCCATTAAAAAAAAGCACTGAGGTACATTCCTAAAGGAGCCTTCTGTTCCGTGCCCAGGAGCTCTGAACCATGGCAGAGAGCGGCTGGGACACGTTTCTCACAGGCCTCAAGATTAACCCACACGGGGACTTTGCTGTCAGTGAAGAGAGACGAGAAAGACCAAAGTGCCGTTTGCCCCTCTCAGTGTGGCCCTGAAGGACTGTGTCCAGGCTGAAGTTCTGTTCCTGCCGTACGATCCTCCCCCAGATTGTCCTTTCTGAGCTCCAGCCAGGTGATGCTAAACACTCAGGTGGGAAAGAAGAACATCTACAACAATGTGTTTAAAACAAAGCTGATTTATTTGGCATTGATCCAGAATATTAAACTTACAGGAGTTTTTAACATCAACAGAAACAAACCCCAACTGTCAGAATGAACATGGTTCAGTCCTGGATGTGATTAACAGCAGCAATAACAGCAGAATCCAAGCCCTGCAGTCACTTGTGAACTCGCTGGTGTTTCAGCAGGTTGGATGACCGAGTGAATCCCTTCCCACATTCAGAGCAGGTGAACGGTCTCTCCCCAGTGTGAATGCGCTGGTGTTTCAGCAGGGTGGATGACTGAGTGAATCGCTTCCCACACTCGGAGCAGATGAACGGCCTCTCTCCAGTGTGAGTGCGCTGGTGTACAGTGAGTTCAGATGACTGCCTGAACCCAGTCCCGCAGTGAGAGCACCTGAACGGTCTCTCGTCGGTGTGAACACGTTGATGGCATGACAGTTCCCCGGAACTTTTGTAGCACTTCCCACAGTCCGAGCATTTAAAAGGTCTCTCATCAGTGTGAACTCGCTGGTGATTCAGCAAGGTGGATGACTGAGTGAATCCCTTCCCACACTCAGGGCAGGTGAACGGCCTCTCCCCAGTGTGAACTCTCTGGTGTCTCAGCAGATGCGTTTTGCTTTTAAATCTCTTCTCACAGTCAGAACATTTAAAAGGTCTCTTCTCAGTGTGAACAAGTTGGTGTGCAAGCAGGTGGGATGAACGAGTGAAACACGTCCCACACTCAGAGCAGGTGAATGGCCTCTCCCCAGTGTGAACTCGCTGGTGTGTCTGAAGGTCGGATGACTGAATGAATCCCGTCCCACACTCGAAGCAGGTGAACGGCCTCTCCACAGTGTGAACTCGCTGGTGTTTCAGCAGGGTGGATGACTGAGTGAATCTCTTCCCACACACGGAGCAGGTGAACGGCCTCTCCCCAGTGTGAGTGCGCTGGTGTACAGTGAGTTCAGATGACCGCCTGAACCCAGTCCCGCAGTGAGAGCACCTGAACGGTCTCTCCCCAGTGTGAACACGTTGATGGCATGTCAGTTCCCCGGAACTTTTATAACACTTCCCACAGTCGGGGCATTTAAAAGGTCTCTCATCAGTGTGAACTCGCTGGTGATTCAGTAGGTTGGATGACTGATTGAATTCCTTCCCACACACAGAGCAGGTGAACGGTCTCTCCCCAGTGTGAACTCGCTGGTGTCTCAGCAGGTTGGATGACTGAGTGAATCCCTTCCCACACATGGAACAGGTGAACGATCTCTCCCCAGTGTGAACTCGCTGGTGTCTCAGTAGGTGGGATGAATTAGTGAAACCCTTCCCACACTCAGAGCAGGTGAACGGCCTCTCCCCAGTGTGACTGCGCTTGTGTATTGATAGGCCAGAGGAACGGCTGAAGCCTCGTCCACACACAGAACACGTGTACGGTTTCTCCCCGCTGTGAACGGTGCTTTTTGCTTCCATATTCAAAGGCCGATGATATTCAGTTCCTGATGAATCGAGTGACTGTCAGATCTTGATGTGATGTTTGGTTTGATCTTCCTGTCTGCAAATCCTCCCCTTCTCATACTCTATAAAATGAATTTAAAACAGGAAAAAGGGACCATGAAAGCTGCCGGATTGTCATAAAATCCCACTGGTTCACTAGCTCACTGGAACCCACCACCCGGTCTGGGCCGACACAAGACTCTGGCCTCTATGTGAGGAGAGAGAGGCGTCAGGGGGAGGGGGCGAAGGAGAGGGACTTTATACGTCTGCAACTTGACTCGAACTTTGACAGAACCTCCCAAACCCCAGACCTCCACCACCTAGAAGGACAAAGGCAGAAGGTGCATGGGAACACCATCACCTCCAAGTTCCCCTCCTAGTCACAAACCATCCTGACTTGGACATGATGGTCTTGCTAGCGACATCCACACCCCAAGAATGAATAAAAAATCTGTATATGTAAAATAGATGAAAAGGCTCTGCAGAAATACTTGTTCCTAAAACAATGCTCTTTTACATTGTAGGGACAGTGTCTGTTTAACAACCTAATCTCCCCCAGAATCCACCTCCCCTGACAGTCTCACATTGGAAATTGTTGGGTCCTCCTGGGCTGAGAATTACTGGGGGTTAAACCCAGCAGCTTCTCCTCCGAAACAGCGATTTACTTGTACTTCTTGCAATTTAGTATTCGCTGCTCACGATGCGGTCTCCTCTACATTGGGGAGACCAAACGCAGATTGGGTGACCGCTTTGCGGAACACCTCCGTTCAGTCTGTAAAGGGGGATCCCGAGCTTCTGGTCGCCTGTCACTTTAATTCTCTGCTCCACTCCCACTCAGACCTCACCGTCCTCGGCCTCGTGCATTGTTCCACTGAAGCTCAGCGTAAGCTCGAGGAACAGCACCTCATCTTTCCATTAGGCACTTTACAGCCCTCTGGACTCAACATAGAGTTCAACAATTTAAGATCATAACCTCGGCCCCCATCAAATATATTTTTTATCCACACTTTTTGTCTGTCTTTTTTCTTCTCTCCCACATGGCAGCTGTCTTTCATTCTGCCAGCACAATTCACACTTCATCTAGAGCCATCCTTTGTTTCTTAACCTGTCCCATTACCATCTAATTTTGCCTTGAATATCTCTTAATGTCTCTTAACCTCTCCTGCTTTCTATCCTATCACAGACCTTCCCTTTGCTTAAAAATCTGTTCCACTTCCTGCTTTTTTCCAGTTCTGACAAAAGGTCATCGACCTGAAACGTTAACTGTTTCTCTCTTCACAGATGCTGCCTGACCTGCTGAGTATCTCCAGCATTTTCTGTTTTTATTTCAGCTTCTCCTCCATCTCCACTCCAGCTCAAACTGAAGCAACAAAAAGACCGACACAGGCGGCCAGGGACCGACTTCCGCATCCAGCGCCCGCCCTGATACAAGCCGGCTCTGGATTGGCGGGTCTGCTGTGTCGATGCCAGTTGTGGTTTCTCCTGTCTGGGGGAGGCGCTGCACCCTGGGTTTCCTGGTGCCGGGGCCCTGGCCGCACGTCCGCCGGGCCCGGCCGCTCTGATTCGGGGCCTGAGACGCGCACTCGGTGTTGCTGAGGCCGCGCTCGCCCCCGCTCAGTTTCCTGGAGCCGCACCGCGCATGCTCCGCGCAGGAAGGCGGGCTCCGGAACCAGCCCTTCCCGCGCCTGCGCGCTGCGCCCCTGCTGATGGAGATAGGCCGTATTCACCCGCGCGGGGCACTCTGGGTAAGGACATCCGCCATTTCAATACAGTCACAGATTGAATCTTGTTTCTCTCATTGTATTTTCCAACTCAGATTCAAGGCCTCATTTTTTTTTCTTCCTCTGAGCCCCTGAACCTCATCTGGCAGCGTAATGTTGGCGAGTGGTGATTGATTGCCCTGGGAACCAACAGGAAGAGAGCTCAGAGGCAGATTATTATCTGAATGGCAATAGATTGGGAGAAGGGGAAGTGCAACGAAACCTGGGTGTCCTTGTGCACCAGTCGCTGAAGGTAAGCAGGCAGGTGCAGCAGGCGGTTAAGAAGGCAAATGGCATGTTGGCCTTCATAGCGAGAGGGTTTGAGTACAGGAACAAGGATGTCTTGCTGCAGTTGTACAGGACCTTGGTGAGACCACACCTTGAGTACTGTGTGCAGTTTTGGTCGCCTTATCTGAGGAAGGATGTTCTTGCCATGGAAGGAGTTCAGTGAAGATTCACCAGGCTGATACCTGGGTTGGCAGGAATGACGTATGAAGAGAGATTGGGTCGATTGGGCTTATACTCGCTGGAGTTTAGAAGAATGAGAGGGGATCTCATTGAAACTTATAAAATTCTGACAGGACTGGACAGACTAGATGCAGGAAGGATGTTCCCGATGGTCGGGGAGTCCAGAACCAGGGGTCACAGTCTAAGGATAAGGGGTAAGCCATTTAGGACTGAGATGAGGAGGAATTTCTTCACCCAGAGAGTGGTGAACCTGTGGAATTCTCTACCACAGAAGGCAGTTGAGGCCAATTCATTAAATAGATTCAAGAAGGAGTTAGATATATTTCTTAAGGCTAAAGGGATCAAGGGATATGGGGAGAAAGCAGGGACAGGGTTCTGAATTTGGATGATCAGCCATGATCGCATTGAATGGCGGAGCAGGCTCGAGGGGCCGAATGGCCTACTCCTGCTCCTATCTTCTATGATTCTATGAGGGCCAAAGGAGTAGCGAGTTCTGCAACCAATCACTGTGCTTGAGGAGTGGAACCTGAGTTGGCCAGTCAGGTGAGTCAGTATTTTGTTTCCCTGGAGTTCCTATTATGAGTTTCAGACACTTCAGTGCCAAGTGGACCAAGTGTTTAAAGATCAGTCATTTCCCTCTTTCAATGTCGCTGTTAGTTGGGCCTCTGAGCTCTCTTCCTGTTGGTTCCCAGGGCAATTAATCATCACTCGCCAACATTACGCTGCCAGATGAGATTGATTTCCCCTTCATTATGCAACTATTTGTGATATTTAGAGGGACAATGTTTCACCTTTCTGCACCTTTAGTAGTTAAAGTAACATCCTTCCTGTTGTTAGTGAGTCACATTAGAAGGGGAGGATATGCAGACGGGATTAAACCTGGGCCCCTCCGGTTCGTATGACTCAGTCGCACTGGGCAGTGCCTTTACCCACTGAACCATTGAGAGGAGGGTCCAGTGACCCTGCTGGGAAATGCATGTTTGAGGCATCGGGTGAGGACAGTGGAATAGCCTGTCGACACTCACTGTCCAGGTTCACACAGATTGGGCACATGGTTCACATAGGATTACATTATATCGGATATACGGCACAGAAACAGGCCATTCGGCCCAACCAGTCCATGCCGGTGTTTATGCTCCACTCGAGGCTCCTCTCGTCTTTCCTCATCTAAATCTATCACCATAACCCTCTATTCCCTTCTCCCTCATATGCTTGTCTAGCCTTCCCTTAAATGCATCGATACTATTCGCTTCAACCACTCCCTGTGGTAGTGAGTTCCACATTCTCACCACTCTCTGGGTAAAGAAGTTTCTTCTGAATTCCCTATTGGATTTGTTGGTGACTGTCTTATATTGATGGCCTCTAGATATGCTCTTCCCCACAAGTGGAAACATTCTCTCTGTATCCACTCTATCAAAACCTTTCATAATTTTAAAGACCTCTATTAGGTCACCCCTCAGCCTTTTTACAAGAGAAGAGACCCAGCCTGTTCATCCTTTCCTGATAGGTATACCCTCGCATTTCTGGTATCATCCTTGTAAATCTTCTCTGCACCCTCTCCAGTGCCTCTATATCCTTTTTATAATATGGCGACCAGAACTGTACGCCGTACTCCAAGTGTGGTCTAATCAAGGTTCGATACAGGTTTAGCATAACTTCCCTACTTTTCAATTCTATCCCTCTAGAAATAAACCCTAGTGCTTGGTTTGCTTTTTTTTTAATGGCCTTGTTAACCTGTGTCGCAACTTTTAGTGATTTGTGTATTTGTACTCCGAGATCCCTTTGTTCCTCTACCCCACCTAGACTCGCACCCTCCAAGTGATAAGTGACCTCCCTATTCTTCCTACCAAAATGTAATACCTCACATTTATCTGTGTTGAACTTCATGTCAATTATTTGCCCATTCTGCAAGTTTATTAATGTCCTCCTGTAATTTGTTGCAGTCTCCTCAGTATTGACTAGCCCCGCCCCCTTTGTTGCAGTCTCCTCAGTATTGTCTAGCCCCGCCCCCTTTGTTGCAGTCTCCTCAGTATTGACTAGCCCCGCCCCCTTTGTTGCAGTCTCCTCAGTATTGACTAGCCCCGCCCCCTTTGTTGCAGCCTCCTCAGTATTGACTAGCCCCGCCCCCTTTGTTGCAGTCTCCTCAGTATTGACTAGCCCCGCCCCCTTTGTTGCAGTCTCCTCAGTATTGACTAGCCCCGCCCCCTTTGTTGCAGTCTCCTCAGTATTGACTAGCCCCGCCCCCTTTGTTGCAGTCTCCTCAGTATTGACTAGCCCCGCCCCTTGTTGCAGTCTCCTCAGTATTAACTAGCCCCGCCCCCTTTGTTGCAGTCTCCTCAGTATTGACTAGCCCCGCCCCCTTTGTTGCAGTCTCCTCAGTATTGACTAACCCCCCAATTTGGTATCATCCGCAAATTTAGAAATTGTGTTTTTGATTCCAAAGTCTAAATCGTTAATGTAAATTGTGAACAACAGTGGTCCCAGCACTGATCCTTGTGGAACACCACTACCCACCTTCTGCCACTGTGAATAGCTACCCTTTACTCCCACTCTCATATTGGAGTGAAACTGGTGAGTGTGGAACTGAACGGTGATTTGTGTATTTGTACTCTGAAATCCCTTTGTTCCTCTACCCCACCTAGACCTGCACCCTCCAAGTGATAAGTGACCTCCCCATTCTTCCTACCAAAATGTAATACCTCACATTTCTCTGTGTTGAACTGTGTAATTGTACTCCTCAGATCGGTGAGAGCGGGATCTGAGGAGAGACACCAGCGGGGAGAGCGGGATCTGAGGAGGGACACCAGCGGGGAGAGCGGGATCTGAGAGGGACACCAGCGGGGAGAGCGGGATCTGAGGAGGGACACCAGCGGGGAGAGCAGGATCTGAGGAGAGACAGACCAGCGGGGAGAGCGGGGATCTGAGGAGAGACACAAGCGGGGGAGAGCGGGATCTGAGGAGAGACACCACGGATCTAGGAGAACACCAGCGAGGAGAGCGGGATCTGAGGAGAGACACCAGCGGGGAGAGCGGGATCTGAGGAGAGACACCAGCGGGGAGAGCGGGATCTGAGGAGAGACACCAGCGGGAGAGCGGATCTGAGGAGAGACACCAGCGGGGAGAGCGGGAACTGAGGAGAGACACCAGCGGGGAGAGCGGGGATCTGAGGGAGAGACACCAGCGAGGAGAGTAGCGGGATCTGAGGAGAGACACCAGCGGGGAGAGCGGGATCTGAGGAGAGACACCACGGGGAGAGCGGGATCTGAGGAGAGACACCAGCGGGGAGGAGAGCGGGATCTGAGGAGAGACACCAGCGGGGAGAGCGGGATCTGAGGAGAGACACCAGCGGGGAGAGCGGGATCTGAGGAGAGACACCAGCGGGATCTGAGGAGAGACACCAGCGGGGAGAGCGGGATCTGAGGAGAGACACCAGCGGGGAGAGCGGGATCTGAGGAGAGACACCAGCGGGGAGAGCGGGATCTGAGGAGAGACACCAGCGGGGAGAGGCGGGATCTGAGGAGAGACACCAGCGGAGATAAAAGGAGCAGCGCCCGAGACCCAGACCAGCGGGGAGAGCGGGAGCTGCGCGTCCCAACCTGAGTGGGGGAATCAAAGTGTGATAAGAACATAAGAAATAGGAGCAGGAGTAGGCCAATCGGCCCCTCGAGCCTGCTCCGCCATTCAATGAGATCATGGCTGATCTGATCCTAACCTCAAATCTAAAGAACACAAGAAGTAGGAGCAGGACCCGGCCACTCAGCCCCTGGGCCCGCTCCGCCACCCACAGGGCCCTGACCGATCCGAACTCAGCCTCATGTCCAATTTCCTGCCCGCTCCCCGTAACCCCTAATTCCCTTTACCTCGAGGAAACTGTCTATTTCTGTTTTAAATTTATTTAATGATGTAGCTTCCACAGCTTCCTGGGGCAGCAAATTCCACAGACCTACTACCCTCTGAGTGAAGAAGTTTCTCCTCATCTCAGTTTTGAAAGAGCAGCCCCTTATTCTAAGATTATGCCCCCTAGTTCTAGTTTCACCCATCCTTGGGAACATCCTTACCGCATCCACCCAATCAAGCCCCTTCACAATCTTATATGTTTCAATCAGATCGGCTCTCACTCTTCTGAACTCCAATGAGTAGAGTCCCAATCTACTCAACCTCTCCTCATATGTCCACCCCCTCATCCCCGGGATTAACCGAGTGAACCTTCTTTGTACTGCCTCGAGAGCAAGTATGTCTTTTCTTAAGTATGGACACCAAAACTGTATGCAGTATTCCAGGTGCGGTCTCACCAATGCCTTATATAACTGCAGCAATATCTCCCTATTTTTATAATCTATCCCCCCAGCAATAAAAGCCAACATTCCATTGGCCTTCTTGATCACCTGCTGCACCTGCATACTAACTTTTTGATTTTCTTGCACTAGGACCCCCAGATCCCTTTGTACTGCAGTACTTTCCAGTTTCTCGCCATTAAGATAATAACTTGCTCTCTGATTTTTCCTGCCAAAGTGCATAACCTCACATTTTCCAATATTGTATTGCATCTGCCAAATCTCTGCCCACTCACCCAGCTTGTCTATATCCCCTTGTAGGTTTTTTATGTCCTCCTCACTTTCTACTTTCCCTCCCATCTTTGTATCATCTGCAAACTTTGATATGTTACACTCGGTCCCCTATTCCAAATCGTTAATATAGATTGTAAAGAGTTGGGGACCCAGCACCGACCCCTGCGGAACACCACTGGCTACTGGTTGCCAGTCCGAGAATGAACCATTTATCCCAACTCTCTGCTTCCTGTTAGATAACCAATCCTCCACCCATGCCAGAATATTACCCCCAATCCAGTGATTTTTTATCTTGAGCAATAATCTTTTATGTGGCACCTTGTCGAATGCCTTCTGGAAGTCTAAATACACTACGTCCACTGGTTCCCCTTTATCCACCCTGTACGTTATGTCCTCAAAGAACTCAAGCAAATTTGTCAGACATGACTTCCCCTTCATAAAGCCATGCTGACTTTGTCCTATTAAATTATGTTTATCTAAATGTCCCGTTACTGTCTCCTTAATAATAGACTCCAAAATTTTACCCACCACAGATGGTAGGCTAACTGGTCTATAATTTCCAGCCTTCTGCCTACTACCCTTTTTAAATAAGGGTGTTACATTAGCAGTTTTCCAATCTGCCGGGACCTTTGCTGAGTCCAGGGAATTTTGGAAAATTATTACCAAAGCATCCACAATCCCTACTGCCACTTCCCTCAAGACCCTAGGATGTAAGCCATCAGGTCCAGGGGATTTATCTGCCTTGAGTCCCATTATTTTACTGAGTACCAATTCCTTAGTGATTTTAATCGTATTTAGCTCCTCCCCCCCTAGAGCCCCCTGTTTGTCCAGTGTTGGGATATTCTTAGTGTCCTCTACCATAAAGACTGAAACAAATATTTGTTCAGCATTTTTGCCATCTCCATGTTTCCCACCATTCATTTCCCGGTCTCATCCTCTAAGGGACCTACGTTTGCCTTAGCCACCCTTTTTCTTTTTATATAACTATAGAAACTCTTGCTATCTGTCTTTATATTTTTTGCTAATTTATTTTCATAATCTAGCTTCCCTTTCTTAATCAATCCTTTAGTTACTTTTTGCTGTCTTTTGAAGACTTCCCAATCTTCTATTCTCCCACTAAGTTTGGCTACCTTATATGTCCTTGTTTTTAGTTGGATACTATCCTTAATTTCTTTACTTAGCCACGGATGGCTGTCATTTCTTTTACACCCTTTTTTCCTCGGTGGAATATATTTTTTTGAAAGTTGTAAAATAACTCCTTAAATGAACACCACTGCTCATGTACCGTCTTACCCTTTAATCTATTTTCCCAGTCCACTTTAATCAATTCCGCTCTCATACCATCATAGTCTCCTTTATTCAAGCTCAGTACGCTTGTTTGAGAACCAACCTTCCCACCCTCTAATTGGATATGGAATTCAACCATGTTATGGTCACTCATTCCAAGGGGATCCTTAACTAGTACATTATTAATTAATCCTGACTCATTACACAGGACCAGGTCCAAGGTTGCTTGCCCCCTTGTAGCATCAGTTACATACTGCTCAAGAAATCCATCCCTAATACACTCAATAAACTCTTCCTCAAGGCTGCCCTGCCCAATTTGATTTGTCCAGTTAATATGATAGTTAAAATCCCCCATAATTATAGCTGTTCCCTTATTACATGCCCCAACTATTTCCTGATTAATACTTCTTCCAGCAGAGTTGCAACTATTAGGAGGCCTATATACTACTCCCACTAGTGTTTCTTTTCCCTTATTATTCCTTATCTCCACCCAAACTGTTTCATTATCCTGATCCTTTGACCCAATACCATTTCTCTGTAATACAGTGATTCCTTCCTTTATTAACACAGCCACCCCACCTCCCCTTCCTTCCTGCCTGTCCTTCCTGATCGTTAAATAACCTGGTATGTTTAATTCCCAGTCGTTGTCACCCTGCAGCCATGTTTCTGTAATGGCCACAAGATCATACCCATACGTAGTTTTTGTACCGTCAACTCGTCTATTTTGTTACGAATGCTGCGTGCATTCAGATAAAGAACTTTTAAATATGTTTTGTGACAATTTATTCCTGCTTTTACCCCCTTTACTACTTTAACTTTATCTTTATATATTCTGTCCCTTCCTCGACACGCTCTGGTTTTTAATTACCCCACTGCTACTTTGCTCTATTGCCTTCTCCGCTGACATTTTTATTTTTTGCTCTCTTGAAACCGCCCCCCCCAATTAGTTAAAAGCCCTCTCTACAGCCCTAGTTATTCGATTCGCCAGGACTCTAGTCCCAGCACTGGCCAAGTGAAGTCCGTCCCAACGGAACAGCTCACTCCTGTCCCAGTACTGGTGCCAGTGTCCCAGGAAGCAAAACCCATTTCTCCCACACCAGTCTTTGAGCCACGCATTTAACTCTCTGATTTTATTTACCCTAGCCAAATTTGCTCGTTGCTCAGGTAGTAATCCAGAGATTACTACCCTAGAGGTTCTGTTTTTTAATTTGGCCCCTAGCTGCTCATACTCCCTCAGCAGAACCTCATTCCTTGTCCTATCTATGTCATTGGTACCAACATGGACCACGACAACAATGGATTTGCAGGATCTTGCGGAGGCAGCGTTGGTGGTACCTCTCCAGTGCTTTGAGGTGCCTGCTGTACATGGTCCATGTGTCTGAGGCATACAGGAGGGGGGTATCACTGCTGCTCTGTAGACCATGAGCTTGGTGCCAGGTTTGAGGTCCTGGTCTTCAAACACTCTCTTCCTCAAGCGACCGAAGGCTGCACTGGCACACTGAAGGGAGTGTTGGACTTCGTCATCGACGTCTGCCCTTGATGACAGTTGGCTCCCGAGGTATGGAAAGTGGTCCACGTTGTCCAAGGCCTTGTCGTGGATTTTGATAATTGGGGGGCAGTACTGTGTGGTGGGGGCAGGTTGGTAGAGGACCTTTGTCTTACGGATGTTTAGTGTAAGGCCTATGCTCTCATACGCTTCGGTGAAGGTGTTGACGATGGTTTGGAGTTCGAACTCCGAGTGTGCGCAGACGCAAGCGGCGTCTGCATACTGTAATTCGATGACAGAGGATGGGACGACCTTGGATCTGGACTGGAGGCGACGGAGATTGAACAGTTTCCCGTTTGTTCTGTAGATTAGCTCCACTCCAGCGGGGAGCTTACTGAGGGTGAGATGGAGCATTGCAGCCAGGAAGATCGAGAAGAGCTTTGGTGCGATGACACAGCCTTGCTTGACCCTGGTCCATACGTGAATTGGGTCTGTGGTGGATCCGTTGGTCAGGATCACGGCTTGCACGTCGTCGTGAAGCCGGCGGAGGATGGTGACAAACTTTTGAGGACAGCCGAATTTGAGGACACTCCATAATCCCTCACAGTTGACAGTGCCGAAGGCCGTTGTGAGGTCAAAGAAGGCCATGTACAGCGGTTTGTGCTGTTCCCTGCATTTCTCTTCTATTTGACGCGCGGTGAAGATCATGTCCATTGTGCCCCTTAGTGGGCGGAATCCGCATTGCGACTCTGGGAGGAGCTCTTCAGCCACTGGGAGAAGGCAATTGAGGAGGATTCTTGCGATTACTTTTCCTGTGACAGACAGCAGGGAAACTCCTCTGTAATTACCGCAATCAGACTTGTCACCTTTCTTGAAGATGGTCACAATTACGGCATCTCTGAGATTTGACAATTGCAGCCAACTTGAGCAAGGACGTGAGGCTCATTAAAATACACACTCATTTCATGACAGCAAAGGTTACACTGGGACAAATCTTCAGTTATTTTCCATTATAGGCAAAATACAGAGCGGTCCAGCAGCACATGGCACCTTAACAGAGTCTCATCGGCCTACAATATAGAGCTGGAGGATGGGCCGTGATCTGTTTACTTGTTCATCTCTTGTTCAATACATTTGCTGAGTGCATTTAAATTTCAAACCAGGTTTACAGGCGTGATGCTCTATTCACACATCGAAGGTGAGAGAGATGCTGTGGGTCACACGCTAAGTCCAGTAGCTGACAGTGATTAACAGACTGGGTTTTGTGTTTAGTGATCCCGGGCGTGTTACCGATACCTTCCCTGGATACCAAGGCTAGGAGAGGCACTCTGGAATGTATGGGGAGCTGGGACTTGTCCATGAGAGTAACCGAAGGTATCAGAACTGAAATAATCTAGAGTTAGAAAGGAGAAAAGGCCCAAAAATAGAACAGTCAGTAACAGGACATCAATTAATCTCTTATCTTGGAGGAAACAAATACTCAACACACTGTGTGTTTGAAACAATGCCAATTTATTTGGCATTAATCCAGAATATTAATCTCCAGCCCAGTTTTGGGTCATTAACATCAACAGAAACAAACCCCAACTGTCAGAATGAACATGGTTCAGTCCTGGATGTGATTATCAGCAGCAATAACAGCAGAATCCAATTTCGGCAGTAACGTGTGAACTCGTTGGTGTGTCCGCAGGTTGGATGACTTAATGAATCCCTTCCCACACACGGAGCAGGTGAACGGCCTCTCTCCAGTGTGAACTCGCTGGTGTATCTTTAGGTGGGATGAGTGACTGAATCTCTTCCGACACACGGAGCATCTGAACGGCCTCTCCCCAGTGTGAATTCGCTGGTGGCTCCGTAGGTGGGATGAATCAGCGAATCCTTTCTGACACACGGAGCAGGTGAACGGATTCTCCCCGGTGTGAATGCGTTGGTGTCTCAGCAGATCATTGCTGCTTTTAAAGGTCTTCTCACAGTCAGAACATTTAAACGGTCTCTTATCAGTGTGAACTTGCTGGTGTTTCAGCAGGGTTGATGAATGAGCGAATCCCTTCCCACACACGGAGCAGGTGAATGGCCTCTCACCAGTGTGAACTCGCTGGTGCGTAGTCAGGCGGGATGACAGAGTGAATCCCTTCCCACACTCGGAGCAGGTGAACGGCCCCTCCCCAGTGTGAATTCGCCAGTGTACCAGCAGGCCGGATGACAGACTGAATCCCTTCCCACACTCGGAGCAGGTGAACGGCCTCTCCTCACTGTGAGTGCGCTGGTGTCTCAATAGGTGGGATGATTCAATGAATCTCTTCCCACACACAAAGCAGATGAACGGCCTCTCCCCAGTGTGAACTCGCTGGTGTCTCAGCAGGTAGGATGAATCAGTAAATCCCTTCTGACACACAGAGCAGGTGAACAGATTCTCCCCAGTGTGAGTGCGTTGGTGTGTCAGCAGAGCATTACTTCTTTTAAAGCTCTTCTCACAGTCAGAACATTTAAACGGTCTCTTATCAGTGTGAACTTGCAGGTGTGCCATCAGGCTTGATGACTGAGTGAATCTCTTCCCACACACGGAGCAGGTGAACGGCCTCGCCCCAGTGTGAACTCGCTGGTTTATCAAGAGGCGGGATGAACAAGGGAAACTCTTCCCACAGATGGAACAGCTGAACGGCCTCTCCCCGGTGTGAACTCGCTTGTGCGCCAAAAGGTGGCTTGAACGAGTAAATCTCTTCCCACACACTGAACAGGAGAACGGCCTCGCCCCTGTGTGAACTCGCTTGTGTGTCAAAAGGCGGACGAAACGAGTGAATCTCTTCCCACACACGGAGCAGTAGAACGGCCATTCCGTCGTGTGAATGTCCTCATGTGACATAAGGTGGGCTAAACGAGTGAATCCCTTCCCACACACGAAGCAGTTGAACGGTCTCTCCTTGATGTGAACTTGCTGGTGTTCAGCGAGTTGCAATGACTGGGTGAACCTCTCCCCACAGTGAGAGCAACTGAATGGACTCTCATGAGTGTGAAGGAGCTGGTGTTCAGCCAGACGGAATGACTGCTGGAACCTCTTCCCGCAGTGAGAGCAACAGAACAGTCTCTCGTCAGTGTGAACTCGCTGGTGTTCAATCAGTTCCTCAGAGGTTTTAAAGCTGTTCCCACAGTCAGAGCATTTAAAAGGTCTCTCATCAGCATGATCAAGTTGGTGTGCAGTGAGGTGGGATGAACAAGTGAATCCCTTCCCACACACGGAGCAGGAGAACGGCCTCTCCCTATTGCGAGCTCGCTGGCGTGTCAGCATGCTAGACAATTGAGTAAATCCCTTCCGAGAGAGAGAGCAGGTGAACAGCCTATCCCCGGTCTCCAGCTGGGACAGTTAACTGAATCCCTTCCCACAGTCCCCACATTTCCATAGTTTCTCCGTGGTGCGGGTGTCCTTGTGTCTCTCCAGGTTGGACGATCAGTTGAACCCTCGTCCACACACAGAACACGTGTACAGTTTCTCCCCTCTGTGAACGGTGCGATGTTTTTTCAGGCTGTGTAACTGGTTAAAGCTCTTTCCACAGTCAGTGCACTGGAACACTCTCACTCGGGTGTGTGTGTCTCGGTGCTTTTCCAGTCACACTGATGTTTGAAATCTTTTCCCATGGACAGAACAAACAAACATTTCTCCTTCCACATTCAAAGCGTGATGATATTCAGGTCCTGATCAATCGAGTGAATCTGTCAGCTCTTCACATGATGTTTGGTTTGAGTTTCCCGTTTGCATATTTTCCCATTCTAATAGCCTGTAAAAGGAATTTACAAAATCATCACTAAGTACAGGATAGAAATTCAGAACAGACAATTCTAGTTTCTATGGAACAATCTTTCCTCTCTTGTTCCCCCAAAGCTGTAAATCCCCGTCCCACACACTCTCCCTCCTCCCTGCGCTGAAATCCAAACCCATCGCACCATCTCCAACATTTCTTTCCTCCACTCCCAGTTTTCTCCCTCCCTCTACTCTGGTTGGGTTCAGTTCTACACCCGCTGTGTGCAGAGTGAGAATAAAATCAATGAGTCAATGATTGTCTCTCCTGGTCACTGGGCCTTTTTGGATGGACCAATAGGGTGAGACTGGGTCGCCCCAGGGTCACCAAACAAGAATCAGCCCAACAAGGCTCCCTTTCAGGGGCCACTAATATGGGAGAAACATGTGGTCCAATCAAACTGACAGAGACCCTGAAGCCCCGCCCACTCTTTGTTCCTGGCCAATGAACCGCGCATGCGCCGTGAGGCCCGCTCTGTCCAAGATGGCGGCCAGTGACCCGGATCACCCGGGCGGTCACTGACCGGGCCTGTAACCGGGGGAAACACGGGGCCTGTGGGCTCTTATTCGCAGCCTCAGGCCGACACCAGGTGTTTATAAAGCTTTTAAACCCACCCGCGGGCCCAATGCATCCACTGCGCCCACAATCGCCTTCCGGAACCCGGCTGCTGACCCGCCGGTTCTGCTCAGATCATCGCCACCACTCGCATTGCGCATGCTCAGAGCACACTAGTTACTGCGCCGGCGCACTGGGCTCCTGTCGTCATTGATGGAGCACTGTCAGCCACGCGGGGGATTCTGGGTTAATTCACCGCAATTGTTGTCATTGAGGTGAGCACCACGTGTCCCCTCCACACTGTCCCATCAAACACTCCCAGGGCAGGTACAGCACGGGTTAGATACAGAGTAAAGCTCCCTCTACACTGTCCCATCAAACACTCCCAGGGCAGGTACAGCACGGGTTAGATACAGAGTAAAGCTCCCTCTACACTGTCCCCTCAAACACTCCCAGGGCAGGTACAGCACGGGTTAGATACAGAGTAAAGCTCCCTCTACACTGTCCCATCAAACTCTCCCAGGGCAGGTACAGCACGGGTTAGATACAGAGTAAAGCTCCCTCTACACTGTCCCCTCAAACACTCCCAGGGCAGGTACAGCACGGGTTAGATACAGAGTAAAGCTCCCTCTACACTGTCCCATCAAACACTCCCAGGGCAGGTACACAACGGATTAGATACAGAGTTAAGCTCCCTCTACACTGTCCCATCAAACACTGCCAGGGCAGGGACAGCACGGGTTAGATACAGAGTAAAGCTCCCTCTACACTGTCCCATCAAACACTCCCAGGGCAGGTACAGCACGGGTTACATACAGAGTAAAGCTCCCTCTACACTCTCCCATCAAACACTCCCAGGGCAGTTACAGCACGGGTTAGATACAGAGTAAAGCTCCCTCTACACTGTCCCATCAAACACTCCCAGGGCAGGTACAGAACAGGTTAGATACAGAGTAAAGCTCCCTCTACACTGTCCCATCAAACACTCCCAGGGCAGGTACAGCACGGGTTAGATACAGAGTAAAGCTCCCTCTACACAGTCCCATCAAACACACGCAGGGCAGGTACAGCATGGGTTAGATACAGAGTAAAGCACCCTCTACATTGCCCCATCAAACACTCCCAGGGCAGGTACAGCACAGGTTAGATACAGAGTAAAGCTCCCTGTACACTCTCCCATCAAACACTCCCAGGGCAGGTACAGCACGGGTTAGATACAGAGTTAAGCTCCCTCTACACTGTCCCATCAAACACTCCCAGGGCAGGTACAGCATGGGTGAGATACAGAGTAAAGCTCCCTCTGCACTGTCCCATCAAACACTCCCGGGGCAGGTACAGCACGGGTTCGATACAGAATAAAGCTCCCTCTACACTGTCCCATCAACACTCCCAGGGCAGGTACAGCACGGGTTAGATACAGAGTAAAGCTCCCTCTACATTGCCCCATCAAACACTCCCAGGGCAGGTACAGCACGGGTTAGATACAGAGTAAAGCTCCCTCTGCACTGTCGCATCAAATACTCCCAGGGCAGGTACATCACACCTTAGAGGCTGTGTAAAGATCCCGCTGTGCATGATAAGAAGGCTTTGATTCTGTAATTATTTACCGAGGAGATCCCCCTTATCCACATGCCCGACTATCCACCAGAATTTTCACAGGGATAAACCCTGCAAGAGACTTAACTGCATTTACAATAATCTCCCGTCTGATATAAACTATCCCCACAGTCACTGACACCAATCTCCGGTGTATATCAGACTGAAGTTGTTTACAATCCTCATGAGCTTTGACGCTGTTCCTAGTTGAGTTCGAGATCTCCAATGAAACACTCCACACACCTTAATCCCCCTGAGCACAGGATTTATTTTTAACATGTAGATTCTACAATAATACAATTCATGTACTAAATAAGTGCAAAATATTCACATGGGAGATTCTACAAAGGAATACATTTGTAATATTCATGCAATATTTTAGTTATATAGCAAGACTCATAATCTAATGAGCTGTATCTATGAACTCAGACTTTGATCATTGCCAAGCCTGTGAGGCACGAAAGGATGTTCGACTCTTTTAAAAGGCCAATTAGAATGTCATTGTCATCAATCGATGTCACATTACCCAGAGAGCCCCCTTTTTAAAGGGGCACAAACAATCAACTCCAAATTATAATTCAATCAGATCCGAATACTGTTGCTGGTGTTGACAATTGACTCCAGTCCCTCCGGTGCCCACCGGTCACGGAAAGCCTCCAGCTCCCTCTCCAGGGACAGCCCGAAGGATGTTCCACCTTGGCTGTAGCCGTCAGCTTTCTTCTTCCCGGGGTGCTCTCTGACCTAAGCTGCAAACTGTTCCTGTATTTAAAGCCCAATCAGGTACAGCCCATGTGACCCTGGTTACCTCGGCCAATCAAACCATTGAGCTGAAAGACATTTATCAAACAAAGCATTCCATTGGATGGCTGTTTAGGGTTCATCGAGTAACCGCTTCCTGTTCATTGGAGCTACGAGGAATCTGCGAGTCAGAACAATGTCAGAGTTTGCTTTTACTGGGGCATTTCAAGAAACAAATGGCCTTCACGGTTCCGCTCAGTCCACACAGGCAGAGTTCTCAGCTCTGCTGGTTCTGTTCACACGAGGACTGTTTCAGCTTAAAAGAGATAATTAGAGCCTGTTCTGTCTGAGGTGATTACAAGCTAATAGTTCACTAGACACGGGTCTTTAATACAAAGTCCACTAATATTAAACATACATGTATATAAAACAAAGCAAGACTTTACTTTTATGACTCTACTTCATGTTAAATCTGATCTAATAAAACCCAGCTTTCTTACCGTCCACTCCTGGAGGCCCCACTCCCTGAGCCAACAACCTTCAGCAGGGTCAGTGGTGGAGTTCCACAGCGGGAGTGATCCCAGAGTAACTGTCGGGATCGCACCCCCGTGGATGTTCCGGGTCGTGTATTTTTAGTTATCCTGGTGTCTAACACACACACATCAATAAAACAGGGAATTCCTGGAAACACGCTGCAGGTCCTTCTTTATCTGGAGATCAAATGTCTGTTGTATAAATGTACCAGCAGTTAACAGGCTCCTGTGAACTCCTCCCTCTGCTATTTTAATGCAGATTTTAACCAATTTATTTTAAACGGTTGTAATTTAAATGGGTTAACACCTGCCTTAAAATGGTAGACACAGGACTGTCACACAAACATGTCAAATGATTACCAGTCATCTTTAGACTGGAAACTTAAACCTGCCATTTCACTTTCAGTCAGGAACAGATCGCAGTTTTACACCAATCTCTGATTTGACAGCACGTTTCCAGCATTCACCGTTGTTCTTCCTGACTCTAAACACAGTTGTAAAGGAGCCTTCTGTTCCGTGCCTAGGAGCTCTGAACCATGGAAGAGAGCGGCTGGGACACATTTCTTACAGGCCTCAAGATTAACCCACACGGGGACTTTACTGTCAGTGAAGAGACACGAGAAAGACCAAAGTGCCGTTTGCCCCTCTCAGTGTGGCCCTGAAGTACTGTGTCCAGGCTGAAGTTCTGTTCCCGCCGTACGATCCTCCCCCAGATTGTCCTTTCTGAGCTCCAGCCAGGTGATGCTAAACATCCAGGCGGGAAAGAAGAAAATCTACACGAATGCAATGAAAACAAAGCTGATTTATTTGACAGATATCCAGAATATTAATCTCCAGTCCAGTTACAGGAGTTATTAACATCAGCAGAAATAAACCCCAACTGTCAGAATGAACATGGTTCAGTCCTGGATGTGATTAACAGCAGCAACAACAGCAGAATCCAACCTCTACAGTCACTTGTGAACTCGCTGGTGTGTCAGCAAGTTGGATGAACGATTAAATCTCTTCCCACACACGGAGCAGGTGAACGGTCTCTCCCCAGTGTGAACTCGCTGGTGTGCCAGAACGTCGGATGACCGCGTGAATCCCTTCCCACACACGGAGCAGGTGAACGGCCTCTCCCCAGTGTGAACTCGCTGGTGTGTCAGCAGGTTGGATGACTGAGTGAATCCCTTCCCACACACGGAGCAGGTGAACGGTCTCTCCTCAGTGTGAACACGCTGGTGTGTCAGCAGGTTGGATGAATTAATGAATCCCTTCTCACACACGGAACAGGTGAACGGTCTCTCCCCAGTGTAAACACGCTGGTGTGTCAGAAAGTCGGATGAATTAGTGAATCCCTTCTCACACACGGAACAGGTGAATGGCCTCTCCCCAGTGTGAATGCACTGGTGTTTCAGAAGTTTGGATGGTCGATTAAATCCCTTCCCACACGTGGAGCAGGTGAACGGCCTCTCTCCAATGTGAATGCGCTGGTGTATCAGCAAGCTGGATGAATGAGTGAATCTGTTCTTACACACGGAGCAGGTGAACGGCCTCTCCCCAGTGTGAACTCGCTGGTGTACCAGAAGGTTGGATCTCTGAGTGAATCCTTTCCCACACATAGAGCAGGTGAACGGCCTCTCCCCAGTGTGAATTCGCTGGTGGATCAGCAAGCTGGATGAATGAGTGAATCTCTTCTCACACACGGAGCAGGTAAATGGCCTCTCCCCGGTGTGACTGCGTCGATGAGTTTCCAGCTTTGATGGGTAACTGAATTCCTTCCCACAGTCTCCACATTTCCACAGTTTTTCCATGGTGCGGGATTCATTGTGACTCTCCAGGTTGGATGATCAGTTGAAACTTTGTCCACAGACAGAACACGTGTACGGTTTCTCCCTGCTGTGAACGGTGCGATGTTTTTTCAGGCTGTGTAACAGATTAAGGCTCTTTCCACAGTCAGTGTCCTGGAACACTCTCACTCGGGTGTGTGTGTCTCGGTCACACTGATGTTTGAAATCTTTTCCCACAGACAAACATTTCTCCTTCCACATTCAAAGGCCGATGATATTCAGGTCCTGATGAATCATGTCACTCTGTCAGATCTTGACGTGATGTTTGGTTTGAGTTTCTCATCTGCACATCCTCCCCTTCTAATGCCCTGTAAAAGCAGTTTACAAAATCATCAGTGTAAATACAGGACAGAAATTCAGATTTTATTCCCTTTCTCTCCTCAAGGTGCTGTGTGATGATGGGGTTTGGCCCCAGTCACTCTTTGCCCTCCAGTACTTTGCCAAGTGGTAATTCTGAGCTTGTGGGCCGATACAGCGAGCTGCCAGCATTTCGACCATGGGGAGCAGCACAGCCACTGGCCCTGGCTGATCCTGTCTGGAAAAGCTGAGGTCAATGGTAGCACAGCAACAACAACTTACATTTACATAGCGCCTATAACACAGTAAAACCTTCCAAGGTGCTTCACAAGAGCGGAATCAGGCAAAGATTGACCTTAGGGCCGAGGCAACTGAAGGCACGGCCACCAATGGTGGAGCGGAGGAAGTGGGGGATGCACAACAGGCCAGAATTGGAGGAATGCAGAGTTCAGAGAATCAGAGAATGGTACAGCCCTTCAGCCCATTGTCCCAGAATGGTACGGCCCTTCGGCCCATTGTCCCAGAATGGTACGGCCCTTCGGCCCATTGTCCCAGAATGGTACGGCCCTTCGGCCCATTGTCCCAGAATGGTACGGCCCTTCGGCCCATTGTCCCAGAATGGTACGGCCCTTCGGCCCATTGTCCCAGAATGGTACGGCCCTTCGGCCCATTGTCCCAGAATGGTACGGCCCTTCGGCCCATTGTCCCAGAATGGTACGGCCCTTCGGCCCATTGTCCCAGAATGGTACGGCCCTTCGGCCCATTGTCCCAGAATGGTACGGCCCTTCGGCCCATTGTCCCAGAATGGTACGGCCCTTCGGCCCATTGTCCCAGAATGGTACGGCCCTTCGGCCCATTGTCCCAGAATGGTACGGCCCTTCGGCCCATTGTCCCAGAATGGTACGGCCCTTCGGCCCATTGTCCCAGAATGGTACGGCCCTTCGGCCCATTGTCCCAGAATGGTACGGCCCTTCGGCCCATTGTCCCAGAATGGTACAGCCCTTCGGCCCATTGTCCCAGAATGGTACAGCCCTTCGGCCCATTGTCCCAGAATGGTACGGCCCTTCGGCCCATTGTCCCAGAATGGTACGGCCCTTCGGCCCATTGTCCCAGAATGGTACAGCCCTTCGGCCCATTGTCCCAGAATGGTACAGGCCCTTCGGCCCATTGTCCCAGAGCCAGCTCTTTGAATTTAGGCCCACTCCTCTGCTTTATCCCCATAGACCTGCAATTCCTTTCCCCAATTCAAGTAGTTCTCCAATTCCCCTTTGAAAATTACTGTTGAATTTGCTTCCACCACCACTTCAGGCAGTGCCTTCCAGGTCAGAACAACTCGCTGCTTCAATTCTTTCCTCATGTCGCCGCTGGTTCTTTTGACAATGACCTTAAATCTGAGTCCTCTGGTCACCGACCCTTCTGACACTGGAGTCAGTTTCTCCTTATTAAGAGGGTTGTAAACACCTGGTCCACTTGGCACTGAAGTGTCTGAAACTCATAATAGGAACTCCAGGGAAACAAAATACTGACAAATGTTAAACTGTTCTGTTGACAAACAAAAGGTTAATTTAAGTTTTAAAAGATAAATTGTTTAACGGGTTCACACTGACTCACCTGACTGGCCGACTCAGGTTCCGCCCCTCAAGCACCGCGATTGGTTGCAGAACTCGCTCCTCCCTTGGCCCTCTGAGCTCTCTTCCTATTGGTCCCAGGGCCATCAATCACCACTCACCAACATTACACTGCCAGATGAGGTTCAGAGGCAGAAAATAAATGAGGCCATGAATCTGAGTTGGGAAATACAATGAGAGAAACATGATTCAATTTGTAAACTAAACTATTTCAAATCAACTCAAATGAATTGTTGCCATTAATATATTCTTTTTGCGCCAAGTGGGAAACAAGTGATGTTTTCCCACATGGAGCAGGTGAACGGCCTCTCCCTGGTGTGAGTGCGTCGATGAGTTTCCAGCTCAGATGGGTAATTGAATCCCTTCCCACAGTCCCCACATTTCCACGGTTTCTCCATGGTGCTGGTGTCCTTGTGTCTCTCCAGGTTGGACGATCAGTTGAAGCCTCGTCCACACACAGAACACGTGTATGGTTTCTCCCCGCTGTGAATGGTGCGATGTTTTTTCAGGCTGTGTAACTGGTTAAAGCTCTTTCCACAGTCAGTGCACTGGAACACTCTCACTCGGGTGTGTGTGTCTCGGTGCTTTTCCAGTCACACTGATGTTTAAAATCTTTTCCCACAGACAGAACAGGCAAACATTTCTCCTTCCACATTCAAAGGCCTTTGATATTCGGGTCCTGATGAATGGAGTGACTCTGTCAGATCTTGTTGTGATGTTTGGTTTGAGTTTGCGGTGTGTAAATGCTGCCCTTCTCACAGCCTGTAAAAGGAGTTTCCAAAAGCCATGACTGTGAGTCCAGGATAGAAATTGACAAGATTCTCTCCTCCTGGTTCCTGGCCAAGGGGGCCGCGCATGCGCCCTGCTGCCCCCTGAGCCTGTCAAGATGGCGGCCGTTAACCCGGGCCTGTCACCGGGAGAAAGCCCCGCAGCTGCCGCCCCGCTCGGGGCAAACGGCCGGCCCGGAGGCTCTTGTTCGGGGCCTGAGGCCCACCCCGGGTGTTTGTGAAGCGGATAATGTTGAGTGTTTTAATAATGGGGCCTGGGGCCGCACTCGGGGTGTGTGCAGCCCGCGTCCCCCCGGGGTTTATTAACCCGCTCCCTGAGCTCTCTCACCTGATGTGTCAGCGGCTGCTGCCAAGGTCCGCGCATGCTCAGCTCACCTTCTGTTGTTCAGGTTTAACGGTCAAGCCCCGCCTCTCACACACTCCGATTGGTTGGAGGACCCGCCGCCCGCTCGGTCCTCCAGACCCGCCCCACTCTTCCTATTGGTCGGGAGCTCCCGTCAATCACCCGGGCAGTGTGAGCTGAGCATGCGCGGAAGTGACCAGCCAGGACACAGCAGACCCGCCAATCCAGAGCCGGGTTGTATCAGGGCGGGCGCTGGATGCGGAAGTCGGTCCCTGGCCGCCTGTGCAGGTCTTTTTGTTGCTTCAGTTTGAGCTGGAGTGGAGATGGAGGAGAAGCTGCTGGGTTTAACCCCCAGTACTTCTGAGCCCAGGAGGACCCAACAATTTCCAATGTGAGACTGTCAAGGGAGGTGGATTCTGGGGGAGATTAGGTTGTTAAACAGACACTGTCCCCACAATGTAAAATATTACTGTTTCTGGAACAAGTATTTCTGTAGAGGCTGTTAATCCAATCTTTTAAAATTAATTCATGGGATGTGGGTGTCGCTGGCAAGGCCAGCATTTATTGCCCATCCCTAATTGCCCTTGAGGAGTTGGTGGTGAGTCAGCCTTCTTGAACCACAGAGGGCGGTTAAGAGTCAACCGCATTGCTGTGGGTCTGGAGTCACATATCGGCCAGACTGGCTAAGGACAGCAGATTTCCTTCCCTAAAGGACATTAATGAACCAGATGGGTTTTTATGACAACCCAATAGTTTCATGGTCATCATTACAGATACTAGCTTTTTATTCCAGATTTATTTCATTAACTGAATTTCAATTCCACAGCTGCCATGGTGGGATTTGAATTCATGTCTCTAGATCATTAGTGCAGGCCTCTGGATTATTAGTCCAGTAACATAACCACTATGCTACCGTGCCCCCATCCAGTTTACATATGCAGATTTTTTGAATTCATTCATGGGATGTGGGCGTCACTGGCAAGGCCAGCATATATTGCCAATCCCCAGTTTCCCATTGAGAAGGTGATGGTGAGCCTTCTTCTTGAACCACTGCAGTCCGTGTGGTGAAGGTACTCCCACAATGCTGTCAGGTAAGGAGATCCAGGATTTTCACCCAGCAACGATGAAGGAACGGCGATAGATGTCCAAGTCAGGATGGTGTGTGACTTGGCGGGGAACTTGGAGGTGATGGTGTTCCCATGCACCTTGTCCTTCAAGGTGGGAGAGGTCGCGACTTTAGGAGGTTCTGTCAAAGTTCTTGTCGAGTTGCAGATGTATAAAGTCCCTCTCCTTCCCCCCCTCCTCTCTCCTCCCATATAGGCGAGAGTCTTGTTTAGGCCCATATGGGTGGCGGGTTCCCTTCCCTGAGGGACATCAGTGAACCAGTTGGGTTTTTATGACAATCCGGCAGCTTTCATGGTCACGTTTTCTGCTGCCGGCCTCACAAATGACCAGATTCATTGAGCTCAATTTCACAGCCTGCCTTTGTTTTTTTTTGTGGGTTCTCACGCTCTCTTTTTCCTGTTTTAAATTCATCTTACAGGGTATGAGGAGGGCAGGATTTGTAGACAGGAAGCTCAAGCCAAACATCACATCAAGATCTGACAAAGTCACTCGATTCATCAGGTCCTGAACATCATCGGCGTTTGAACATGGAAGCAAAACGCACTGTTCACGGTGGGGAGAAACCGTACACGTGTTCTGTGAGTGAACGAGGCTTCAGCCGATCATCTAGTCTGTCGAGACACAAGCGCAGTCACACTGGGGAGAAACCGTGGAAATGTGGGGACTGTGGGAAGGGATTCAATTACCCATTTGAGCTGGAAACTCATCGGCGCAGTCACACTGGGGAGATGCCGTTCACCTGCTCCGTGTGTGGGAAGGGATTCACTCAGTCATCTGCCCTGCTGACACACCAGCGCATTCATACCAAGGAGAAGCTGTTCACCTGCTCTGTGTGTGGGAAGGGATGCACTCATTTCTCTGCCCTGCTGAGACACCAGCGAGTTCACACTGACGAGAGAGACTTTAAATGCTCCGATTGCGAGAAGAGCTTTAAACGCCCTGAGACATTGACAGAGCACCAGTACATTCACACCGGTTACACACCGTTCAGCTGCTCTCACTGCGGGAAGAGGTTCGGGCGATCGCGCGACCTGCTGACACACCAACGAGTTCACACTGGGGAGAGGCCGTTCACCTGCCCCGAGTGTGGGAAGGGATTCACTCAGTCATCAAATCTGCTGAAGCACCGGCGAGTTCACACTGACGAGAGACCTTTTAAATGCCTGGACTGCGGGAAGAGCTACAAAAGTTCCCGGGAACTGATGTGCCATCAACGTGTTCACACTGATGAGACCGTTCAGGTGCTCTAACTGCGGGACTGAGTTCAGGCGATCATCAGAACTCACTGTCCACCAGCGCACTCACACTGGGGAGAGGCCGTTTACCTGCTCCGTGTGTGGGAAGGGCTTCACTCAGTCATCCGGCCTTGTGACACACCAGCGCACTCACACTGGGGAGAGGCCATTCACCTGCTCCATGTGTAGGAACGGATTCACTCAGTCACCACATCTACTGGCTCACCAACTTGTTCACACCAATAAGAGACCTTTTAAATGTTCTGACTGTGGGAAGAGCTTTAAAAGCACAAAAGATCTGCTGACACACCAATGCACTCACACTGGGGAGAGGCCGTTCACCTGCTCTGTGTGTGGGAAGGGATTTAATAGATCATCCACCCTACTGACACACCAGCGAGTTCACATGTGACTGCAGGGGTTGGATTCTGCTGTTGTTAAACGCATCCAGGACTGAAACATGTTCATTCTGACAGTTTGTGTTTGTTTCTGCTGATGTCAATAAACCCTGTAACTGGGCTGGAGTTTAATATTCTGGATAAATCAGCTTTGCTTTGAACAAATTGTTGTAGATTTTTGTCTTTCCTACCTGAGTGTTTAGCATCACCTGGCTGGAGCTCAGAAAGGACAATCTGGGGGAGGATCGTACGGCGGGAACAGAACTTCAGCCTGGACACAGTCCTTCAGGGCCACACTGAGAGGGGCAAACGGCACTTTGGTCTTTCTCGTCTCTCTTCACTGACAGTAAAGTCCCCGTGTGGGTTAATCTCGAGGCGTGTGAGAAACGTGTCCCAGCCGCTCTCTTCCATGGTTCAGAGCTCCTAGGCACAGAACAGAAGGCTCCTTTACAACTGTGTTTAGAGTCAGGAAGAACAACGGTGAATGCTGGAAACGTGCTGTCGAATCAGAGATTGGTGTAAAACTGCGATCTGTTCCTGACTGAAAGTGAAACGGCAGGTTTAAGTTTCTAGTCTAAAAATGACTAGTAATTATTCTATGAAGATTTAACATGTTTGTTTGACAATCCTGAGTCTACCATTTTAAGGCAGGCATTAACTCATTTAAAATAAACCCATTTAATATAAATTGGTTAAAGTCTGCATTAAAATAGCAGTGGGAGGAGTTCACAGGAGCCTGTTAACTGCTGGTACAATTATACAACAGACATTTGATCTCCAGATAAAGAAGGACCTGCAGCGTGTTTCCAGGAATTCCCTGTTTTATTGATGTGCGTGTGTTAGACACCGGGATAACTAAAAATACACGACCCGGAACATCCACGGGGGTGCGATCCCGACAGTTACTCTGGGATCACTCCCGCTGTGGAACTCCACCACTGACCCTGCTGAAGGTTGTAGGCTCAGGGAGTGGGGCCTCCAGGAGTGGACGGTAAGAAAGCTGGGTTTCAGTATCCTGACAAATATATGCTGAGGAACCAGAGGAATCCTTACTGAGGAACCGTCTGGGGTTTTACCGGCCAGCGTAGGTCTCGAGGTGAATGATTCCTGACTCCCCGAACTGTCTTACGTTGAATCCAGTTTGTAACAAGATTAATTCAGTTTACAGAAGAATCGGGACAAATATCACCCACAATTGAGGGAGACAAAAGCAGCCAATAGAGAAGTTAAGAGATCTTTGGAAATGAAGATGGTGCACAATTGTGGTAATAATAGTAAAAGCTTTTCCAGCTGTGTCAGGAGTCAGAAGACATAGTTACACAGAGTTACATCGAATTACAGAGTCTACAGCACAGGAACAGGCCATTCGGCCCAACTGGTCAATGCCGGTGTTTCTGCTCCACACGAGTCTCCTCCCACCACTCTTCATCGAACCCTATTAGCATATCCTTCTATTCCTTTCTCCCTCATGTGCTTATCTACCTTCCCCATGAATGCATCTGTGCTATTCGCCTCAACTACTCCTTGTGGTAGCACGTTCCACATTCTTACCTCTCTTTGGGTAAAGAAGTTTCTCCTGAATTCCCCATTGGATTTATTAGAGACTGTGTTATATTTATGACCTGTAGTTTTGGACTCCCCCACAAGTGGAAACATTTTCTCCAGGTCCACCCTCTATAACCTTTTCATAATCTTAAAGACCTCAATCAGGTCACCCATCGGCCTTCTCTTTATTCTAGAGAAAAGAGCCCCAGCCTGTTCAGCCTTTCCTGATAAATATATCCTCTCAGTTCTAGGGTCATCCTTGCAAAGCCTTTTTCCACGTTCTCCAGTGTCTCTGTATCCTTTTTATAATATGGTGACCAGAACTGTGCACTGTACGCCAAGTGTGGTCTAACCAAGGTTCGATACAAGTTTAACATAACTTCTCTGTTTTTCAATTCTATCCCTCTAGAAATGAGCCCCAGTCCATTGTTTGCTCCTGTTATGGCCTCATTAACCTGCATCGCTACTTTTAGTGATTTGTGTATCTGGACCCCGAGATCCCTTTGCTCTTCTACCCCATTTAAACTCTTATTTTCCCAGTAGTGTGTGGCCTCCTTATTCTTCCTACCAAAATGCACCACCTATCTTAAAATTCATTTTCTAATTACCCTCCCATTCTGGAAGCTTATTAATGTCTTCTTGCATTTTTTTAATATTCGATCTGGGCGTCGCTGACAAGGCCAGCATTTATTGCCCATCCCTAGTTGCCCTTGAGAAGGTGGTGGTGAGCCGCCTTCTTGAACCGCTGCTGTCCGTGTGGTGAAGGTGCTCCCACAATGCTGTTAGGGAGGGAGTTTGACCCATGATTTTGTCACAGTCTTCCTCAATATTAACTCTTCCTCCCAATTTGGTGTCATCGACAAATTTTGAAATTGTACTTCTGATTCCCGAGTCCAAATCGTTTCTGTAAATGATGAATAACAGTGGTCCCAGCACCGATCCCTGTGGAACACCACTTCCCACCTTTTCCCAGTCTTAACCCCTACTCTCTGTTTTCAGTTTTGTAACCAGCTTGCTATCCATAACAGTTTGTACGATCTAGAAGATGACCAAGGTCAGGCCGTGTGGAGTGAAGGGCCAGGCAGCAGAATGGATGGAAAGATGGCTACAAAACAGAAATCAGAGGGTTGGAGTTAAGGGAAGTTTGTTGTGATCTTTCCATCCATTCTGCTGCCTGACCTTTGACTCCACCCGGCCTGACCGTGGTCATCTTGTAGACCATACATACTGCAGACACAGTGCACCAGTGGTGGAGGGGGTGGATATTGAGTCCTGTGGCAGGGGCGCTGATGAAGTGGATTTCTCTGTCCGTGAGTTTTGAGGCATTTCTAGTGGCGTTTTTCTCCTCTTTCCTGCTTTTAAAATAAAAATCTTATTGCCAGTTTATTGAAGCCACTCAGGTAGGTCACACAAAGAATGAGGCCTTGTAAGTTTCCGTCAGAATGACAGGCCTGAACCCGAGTTAGAAAACATTTAGTAATTAAACCAGACTGGGCGGGGCCTGAGGTGCAAGTTAATAACAGAAAATCCTCCAGTCTGCAAAACAGCCATTTACCACAACTCGCTGCTTTCTGTTCTTAAGCCAATTCCTTATCCAAGCTGCCACTGACCCACCTATTCCATGAGCCTCCATTTTGTTAACCAGCCTTCTATGTGGTACTTTGTCAAACGCCTTCCGAAAATCCATGTAGACAACATCCATTGCATTCCCTTCATCAATCCTCTCTGTTACTTCATCAAAAAATTTAATTAGATTAGTCAAACACTATCTGCCTTTTACAAACCCATGTTGGCTCTTCTTCATTAGCTTAAACCTCTCTAAATGCCTGTTAATTTTTTCCTTGATTATTGTTTCTAAAACCTTACCCACCACTGATGTTAAACTGACCGGCCTGTAGTTACTAGGATTGCCCTTACACCCTTTCTTGAACAATGGTGTCACATTTGCCACTTTCCAATCCTCAGGCACCCCCGCATCTAGGGAAGATTGGAAAATTATGGCAAGCACTTCCACTATCTCCTCTCCCAATTCCCTTAGCAACCTGGGATGCAAGCCATCTGGACCAGGCGACTTGTCCACTCTAAGCATACACAGCCTTTCTAGTACATCCTGTCTATCAATTTTCACCCCTTCCATTGCTTCTACCTTTTCCACTTCCACCGATATTTTGTCAGCATCCACCTCCTTAGTAAACACCGATATAAAGTACTCATTGAGTATTCTAGCCTTGCCCTACGCCTCTAAGCATTTATCACCTTCTTTGTCTCTAATAGGCCCCACCCCGCCTCTTACTACCCGCTTACTGTTTACATGCCGGTAGAAGATTTTTGAGTTCCCTTTTATGTAAACCACCATCTACTCTCATTCTCTCTTTGCCAATCTTATTTTCATCTTCACATCCCCTCAACTTATTGTATTTGGTCTGGTTCTCCCTTGAAGAATTCACCTGACATGCATCATACACCCTCTTTTTTTGTTTACATAAGAACATAAGAAATAGGAGCAGGAGTAGGCCAATCGGCCCCTCGAGCCTGCTCCGCCATTCAATAAGATCATGGCTGATCTGATCCTAACCGCCAATCTACTATCTACTATCACAGAACCATCTCCTGCATCTAACAGAATTGCACACACGAAATAGGAGCAGAATCAGGCTACACGGTCCCTGGGCCCGCTCCACTACCCACAGGGCCATGACCGATCCGAACCTAGACTAATTTCCAAATTCCTGCCCGCTCCCCGTAACCCTTAATGCCCTTTACTTCTAGGAAACTGTCTATTTCTGTTTTAAATTTATTTAATGATGTAGCTTCTACAGCTTTTTGTGGCAGCATATTCCATGGACCTACCACCCTCTGAGTGAAGTAGTTCCTCCTCATCTCAGTTTTGAAAGAGCAGCCCCTTATTCTAAGACTATGTCCCCTAGTTCTAGTCTCACCCGTCATCGGGAACATCCTCCCCGCATCCACCCGATCCAACCCCTTCACAATCTTATATGTTTCAATAAGATCGCCTCGCATTCTTCTGAACTCCAATGAGTAGAGTCCCAATCTACCCAACCTCTCCTCATATGACCACCCCCTCATCCCCGGGATTAACCGAGTGAACCTTTTTTGCACTGCCTCGAGAGCAAGGATGTCTTTCCTTAAGTAAGGACACCAAAACTGTATGCAGTATTCCAGGTGCGGTCTCACCAATACCTTGTACAACTGAAGCAATACCTCCCTATTTTTATATTCCATCCCCCTAGCAATGAAAGCCAACATTCCATTTGCCTTCTTAATCACTTGCTGCACCTGCATACTAACCTTTTGAGTTTCGTGCACCAGGACCCCCAGATCCCTTTGCACTTCAGTACTCTCCAGTTTCTTGCCATTAAGATAATAAATTGCTCTAGGAATTTTCCTGCCAAAGTGCATCACCTCACACTTTCCAGTGTTGTATTCCATCTGCCAAATCTCTGCCCACTTACTTAGCCTGTCTATGTCCCCTTGCAGGTTTTTTATGTCCTCCTCACTCATTACTTTCCCTCCCATCTTAGTATCATCTGCAAATTTTGATATGTTACACTTGGTCCCTTCCTCCAAAGGGCAACACGGTGGCATAGTGGTTAGTACTGGTGCCTCACAGCGCCAGGGACCCGGGTTCGAATCTGACCTCGGGTGACTGTCTGTGTGGAGTTTGCACATTCTCCCCGTGTCTGCGTGGGTTTCCTCCAGGTGCTCCGGTTTCCTCCCACAGTCCAAAAATGTGTGGGTTAGGTTGATTTGGCTATGATAAATTGACCCTTAGTGTTAGGGGGGGATTAAATATGTGGGGTTATGGGGATAGGATGGGATATGTTAGGGGGAATTAAATACGTGGGGTTACGGGGGTAGGGTGGGATATGTGTACTGTGGGGATTAGGGCAGGGATGGGGTACTGGATTTGGATGATCAGCCATGATCGTATTGAATGGTGGAGCAGGCTCAACAGGCCGAATGGCCTACTCCTGCCCCTAGATTCTATGTTAATATAGATTGTAAAGAGTTGGGGACCCAGCACTGACCCCTGTGGAACACCACTAGTTACTGATTGCCAGTCTGAGAATGAACCATTTATCCCAACTCTTTGCTTTCTGTTAGATAGCCAATCCTCTATCCATGCCAGAATATTACCCCCAATCCCGTGATTTTTTACCTTAAGCAATAATCTTTTGTGTGGCACCTTGTCAAATGCCTTTTGGAAGTCTACATACACTACGTCCACTGGTTCCCCTTTATCCACTCTATATGTTACTTCCTCAAAGAACTCCAGCAAATTTGTCAAACATGACTTCCCCTTCGTAAAACCATGCTGACTTTGTCCTATTAAATTATGATTATCCAAATGTCCTGTTACTGTTTCCTTAATAATGGACTCCAAAATTTTACCTACCACAGATGTTAGGCTAACCGGTCTATAGTTACCAGCCTTCTGTCTACTGCCCTTTTTAAATAAGGGTGTTGCATTAGCAGTTTTCCAGTCTGCCGGGACCTTAGCGGAATCCAGGGAGTTTTGAAAAATTATTACCAATGCATCTACAATCCCTACCGCCACTTCCTTCAAGACTCTAGGATGTAAGCCATCAGGTCCAGGTGATTTATCCGCCTTGAGTCCCATTATTTTACCGAGTACCACTTCCTTAGTGATTTTGATCGTGTTTAGCTCCTCTCCCCCTATAGCCCCCTGTTTGTCCAGTGTTGGGATATTCTTAGTGTCCTCTACTGTAAAGACTGATACAAAATATTCATTCAGTGTTTTTGCCATCTCCATATTTCCCACCATTAATTTCTCGGTCTCATCCTCTAAGGGACCAACATTTACTTTAGCCACCCTTTTTCTTTTTATATAACTATAAAAACTCTTACTATCTGTTTTTATATTTTTTGCTAATTTACTTTCATAATCTATCTTCCCTTTCTTAATCAATCTTTTTGTTATTTTTTGCTGCCTTTTAAAGTTTTCCCAATCCTCTGTCCTCCCACTAGATTTCGCTACCTTATATGCCCTTGTTTTTAGTCGAATACTATCCTTAATTTCTTTACTTAGCCACGGATGACTGTCCTTTCTTTTACACCCTTTTCTTTTCAGTGGAATATATATTTTTTGGAAGTTGTAAAATAACTCCTTGAATGTACACCACTGATCATGTGTCGTCTTACCCTTTTAATCTATTTTCCCAATCCACTCTACTCAATTCCGCTCGCATACCTTCATAGTCACCTTTATTCAAGCTTAGCATGCTTGTTTGAGATCCAACCTTCTCACCCTCTAATTGAATATGGAATTCAACCATGTTATGGTCACTCATTCCAAGGGGATCCTTTACTAGGACCTTTAATCATCTTCTCTATCTCCCTGGTCATCGAAGGAGCCCTTGCTTTGGTTCCCTTACCCTTCCCTCTTGTTGGAATGTACCTAGCCTGAACTTGGAACATCTCCCCCTTAAAGATCACCCATTGTTCCGTTACAGTTTTTCCAGTCAGTCTTTGGTTCCATTTTATCCTGGCTAGATCCTTTCGCATCCCATTGGAGTTAGCCCTTTTCCAGTTTAGAAGTTCCACTCTAGATTGTTCCTTGCTCCTCTCCATTGCTAATCTAAATCTTATGATACGATGATCACTCGTACCCAAGAGTTCTCCCACAGACACTTGGTCGACCTGGCCCACCTCATTCCCAGCACCAGATCCAAAAATGCCTCCTTCCTAGTTGGGCCAAGAACATATTGGTGAAGGAAATTCTCTGAACACATTTCAGAAATTCCTCCCCCTCCTTTCCCTTTACCCTAGCATTATCCCAATCGATATTTGGATAATTAAAGTCCCCCAACATCACCACTCTATAGCTCTTGCATATCTCTTTGATTTCCCTGCAGATTTGCTCCTCTACCTCCCTCTCACTATTTGGAGGCCTATACAATACCCCCAATAGCGTGATCATACTCTTTTTGCTCCTCAACTCAATTCAAGGACTATCATCAGAAATTAAGGGGAAAGATCAGACAGCGGTTCTTAAACGAACACTGCAGTCCCGACAAGTCAATCAGCTATATATCCAGAATATTAAACTCCATCCCAGTTATAGGGGTTATTAACATCAGCAGAAACAAACACCAATTGTCATAATGAACATGGTTCAGTCCTGGATGTGATTAACAGCAGCAATAACAGCAGAATCCAACCCCTGCAGTCACTTGTGAACTCGCTGATGTTTCAGCAGGTTGCATGATAGACTGAATCCCTTCTCACACACGGAGCAGGTGAATGGCCTCTCCCCAGTGTGAACTCGCTGGTGTGTCAGCAGGTTGGATGAACGATTAAATCCCTTCCCACACAAGGAGCAGGTGAACAGCCTCTCCCCAGTGTGAACTCGCTGGTGTGTCAGAAGCTCGGATGAACGATCAAATCCCTTCTCACACATGGAGCAGGTGACCGTCCTCTCCCCAGTGTGAACTTGCTGGTGTGTCAGCAAGTGGGATGTCCGACTGAATCCCTTCCCACACACGGAGCAGGTGAACGGCCTCTCCCCAGTGTGAACTCGCTGGTGTAGAATGAGGTTGGATGACTGCTTGAATCTCTTCCCACATTGAGTGCAGCTGAATGGTCTCTCGTCAGTGTGAACTCGCTGATGTGTCTGGAGAATGGACGAGCGAGTGAATCCCTTCCCAAATACGGAGTAAGTGAATGGCCTCTCCCCGGTATGATTGCGTTGATGAATTTCCAGTTGGGACGGGTAATTGAATCGCTTCCCACAGTCCCCACATTTCCATGGTTTCTCCGTGGTGCGGGTGTCCTTGTGTCTCTCCAGGTTGGACGATCAGTTGAAGCCTCGTCCACACAAACACATGTACGGTTTCTCCCGCTGTGAACGGTGCGATGTTTTTTCAGGCTGTGTAACTGGTTAAAGCTCTTTCCACAGTCAGTGCACTGGAACACTCTCACTCGGGTGTGTGTGTCTCGGTGCTTTTCCAGTCACACTGATGTTTGAAATCTTTCTCCACAGACAGAACAGACAAACATTTTTCCTTCCACATTCAAAGGCCGATGATATTCAGGTCCTGATGAATGGAGTGACTCTGTCAGATCTTGATGTGATGTTTGGTTTGAGTTTGCGGTGTGTAAATGCTGTCCTTCTCACAGCCTGTAAAAGGAGTTTCCAAAAGCCATGACTGTGAGTCCAGGATAGAAATTGACAAGATTCTCTCCTCCTGGTTCCTGGCCAAGGGGGCCGCGCATGCGCCCTGCTGCCCCCTGAGCCTGTCAAAATGGCGGCCGTTAACCCGGGCCTGTCACCGGGAGAAAGCCCCGCAGCTGCCGCCCCGCTCGGGGCAAACGCCCGGCCCGGAGGCTCTTGTTCGGGGCCTGAGGCCCACCCCGGGTGTTTGTGAAGCGGATAATGTGGAGTGTTTTAATAATGGGGCCTGGGGCTGCACTCGGGGTGTGTGCAGCCCGCGTCCCCCCGGGATTTATTAACCCGCTCCCTGAGCTCTCTCACCTGATGTGTCAGCGGCTGCTGCCAAGGTCCGCGTATGCTCAGCTCACACTGCCCGGGTGATTGACGGGAGCTCCGGACCAATAGGAAGAGCGGGGCGGGTCTGGAGGACCGAGCGGGCGGCGGGTCCTCCAACCAATCGGAGTGTGTGAGGGGCGGGGCTTGCAGCACCCAGTGGGCGGAGCTCAGCCCGGAGCTCCCTCATTGGCTGAAACTCTGCATCATTTTCAAACCTGATTTCTCTCAAACTCCAGGAGAAAACTGGACCTTTCTGTTGTGGCTTTAATGTGAGACAGTTCGGGGAGTCGGACATCATTCATCCTTAGACCTACGCTGGCCGGTAAATCCCACACGGTTCCTTAGTAAGGATTCCTTAGTAAGGATGAAGAAAGTAAGGAGTTGTGGGATAGAGGGAAATTTGGCCGATTGGATAAGTAACTGGCTAACTCATAGAAGGCAGAGGGTGGTGGTGGATGGAACACTTTCGGACTGAAGACCAGTTACCAGCGGTGTGCCACAGGGGTCGGTGCTGGGTCCTCTGCTGTTTGTGATTTTTATCAATGACTTGGAGGAGGGGACTGAAGGGTGGATCAGTAAATTTGCTGATGACACCAAGATTGGTGGAGTAGTGGATGAGGTGGAGGGCAGTTGTAGGCTGCAAAGAGACATTGATAGGATGCAGAGCTGGGCCGAAAAATGGCAGATGGAATTTAACCCTGATAAGTGCGAGGTGATTCATTTTGGTAGGGCAAATTTGAATAAGGATTACAGGGTCAACGGCAGGGTTCTGAGGAACGTGGAGGAGCAGAGGGATCTGGGGGTTCATATCCACAGATCTCTGAAGGTTGCCACTCAAGTGGATAGAGCAGTAAAGAAGGCCTATGGTGTGTTAGCGTTTATTAACAGAGGGTTTGAGTTTAAGAACCGTGAGGTTATGCTGCAACTGTACAGGACCTTGGTGAGACCACATTTGGAATATTGTGTGCAGTTCTGGTCACCTCACTATAGGAAGGACGTAGAAGCATTGGAAAGAGTGCAAAGGAGATTTACCAGGATGCTGCCTGGTTTGGGGGGGAGGTCTTATGAGGAAAGATTGAGGGAGTTGGGGCTTTTCTCTTTAGAGCGGAGGAGGATGAGAGGCGACTTAATAGAGGTTTATAAGATGATGAGGGGGATAGATAGAGTGGATGTTCAGAGACTATTTCCTCGGGTAGAGGCAGCTGTTACAAGGGAGCATAACTATAAGGTGCATGGGGGGAGATATAGAAGGGATGTCCGAGGTAGATTCTTTACTCAGAGAGTGGTTGGGGTGTGGAATGGACTGCCTGCTGTGATAGTGGAGTTGGACACTTTAGGAACTTTCAAGCGGTTATTGGATAAGCACATGGAGCACACCAGAGTGATAGGGAGTGTGATAGCTTGATCTTGGTCTCGGACAATGCTCGGCACAACATCGAGGGCCGAAGGGCCTGTACTGTGCTGTAATGTTCTATGTTCTATGTTCTATTCCTCTGGTTCCTCAGCATATATTTGTCAGGATACCGAAGCCCAGCTTTCTTACCGTCCACTCCTGGAGGCCCCACTCCCTGAGCCTACAACCTTCAGCAGGGTCAGTGGTGGAGTTCCACAGCGGGAGTGATCCCAGAGTAACTGTCGGGATCGCACCCCCGTGGATGTTCCGGGTCGTGTATTTTTAGTTATCCTGGTGACTAACACACACACATCAATAAAACAGGGAATTCCTGGAAACACACTGCAGGTCCTTCTTTATCTGGAGATCAAATGTCTGTTGTATAATTGTACCAGCAGTTAACAGGCTCCTGTGAACTCCTCCCTCTGCTATTTTAATGTGGACTTTAACCAATTTATTTTCAAAGGGTTTATTTTAAATGGGTTAGTGCCTGCCTTAAAATTGTAGACTCAGGACTATCAAACAAACACATTAAATCTTCATAGAATAATTACCACAGTCATATTTAGACTGGAAACTTAAACCTCTTTCACTTTCAGTCAGGAACAGATCGCAGTTTTACACCAATCTCTGATTTGACAGCATGTTTCCAGCATTCACCGTTGTTCTTCCCGACTCTAAACACAGTTGTAAAGGAGCCTTCTGTTCCGTGCCTAGGAGCTCTGAACCATGGAAGAGAGCGGCTGGGACACGTTTCTTACAGGCCTCAAGATTAACCCACACGGCGACTTTGCTGTCAGTGAAGAGAGACGAGAAAGACCAAAGTGCCGTTTGCCCCCTCAGTGTGGCCCTGAAGGACTGTGTCCAGGCTGAAGTTCTGTTCCCGCCGTACGATCCTCCCCCAGATTGTCCTTTCTGAGCTCCAGCCAGGTGATGCTAAACACTCAGGTGGGAAAGACGAAAATCTACACCAATGTGTTTTAAACAAAACTGATTTATTTGACATATATCCAGAATATTAAACTCCAGCCCAGTTATTGGGGTTATTAACATCAGCAGAAACAAACCCCAACTGTCAGAATGAACATGGTTCAGTCCTGGATGTGATTAACAGCAGCAATGACAGCAGAATCCAACCCCTGCAGTCACTTGTGAACTCGCTGGTGTCTCAGCAGGTTGGATGACTGAGTGAAGCCCTTCCCACACACGGAGCAGGTGAACGGCCTCTCCCCAGTGTGAACTCGCTGGTGTCTCACCAGTTGGGATGACAGAGGGAATCCCTTCCCACACATGGAGCAGGTGAACGACCTCTCCCCAGTGTGAACTCGCTGGTGTCTCACCAGGTGGGATGACAGAGGGAATCCCTTTCCACACACGGAGCAGGTGAATGGCCTCTCCCCAGTGTGAGTGCGCTGATGTACAGTGAGGTGAAATGACTGCCTGAACCCAGAACCACAGTGAGAGCACCTGAACGGCCTCTCATCAGTGTGAGCACGTTGATGGCACGTCAGTTCCCTGGAAATTTTAAAGCACTTCCCGCAGTCCTGGCATTTAAAAGGTCTCTCGTCAGAGTGAACTCGCTGGTGTATCAGCAGGTGGGATGAATTAGTGAATCCCTTTCCACACTCGGAGCAGGTGAACGGCCTCTCTCCGGTGTGAGTGCGTTGGTGACACCGCAGACCACTTGCGCTTTTAAAGCTCAGCTCACACTTAGAACATTTAAAAGGTTTCTTATCAGTGTGAACAAGTTGGTGTTTCAGCAGGATGGATAACTGATTAAATCCCTTCCCACACACGGAGCAGGTGAACGACCTCTCCCCAGTGTGAACTCGCTGGTGTCTCAGCAGGTGGGATGACTGAGCGAATCCCATCCCACACACGGAGCAGGTGAACGGCCTCTCCCTGGTGTGACTGCACCGATGGGATTCCAGCTTGGACGGGGAATTGAATCCCTTCCCACAGTCCCCACATTTCCACGGTTTCTCCGTGGTGCGGGTGTCCTTGTGTCTCTCCAGGTTGGACGATCAGTTGAAGCCTCGTCACACACAGAACACGTGTACGGTTTCTCCCCGCTGTGAATGGTGCGATGTTATTTCAGGCTGTGTAACTGGTTAAAGCTCTTTCCACAGTCAGTGCACTGGAACACTCTCACTCGGGTGTGTGTGTCTCGGTGCTTTTCCAGTCACACTGATGTTTGAAATCTTTTCCCACAGACAGAACAGACAAACATTTCTCCTTCCACATTCAAAGGCTGATGATATCCAGCCCTGATGATTCGAGTGACTCTGTCAGATCTTGATGTGATGTTTGGTTTGAGTTTCCTGTCTGAATATCGTCCCCTTCTAACACCCTGTAAAAAGGAGTTAACAAAAGTCATCACTGTAGGTAGCAACATAGGAACAGGAGTAGGCCATTCAGCCCCTCAGGCCTGTTCCCCCATTCAATTCGATCAGGGCTGGTCTGTATCCTAACTCCATTTACCCGCCTTGGTTCTGTAACCTTTAGTACTCTTGCTTAACAAAAATCTCGCACACTCAGTTTTGATATTTTCAATTGACCCTCAGCCTCGACAGTTTTTTGGGGGAGAGAGTTGCAGATTTCCAATACCCTTTGTGTGAAGATGTGCTTCCTGAAAATCACCCCTGAATGTCCGAGCTCTGATTGGAAGGTTCTGTCCCCTTGTTGTGGACTCTCCCATCAGAGGAAATCGTTTCTCTCGATCTACCCTATCAACTCCTTTAATCATCTTAAACACCTCAATGAGATCACCCCTTAATCTTCAATATTCAAGGGAATACAAGCCTCGTCTGTGCAACCTGTCCTCATAACTTTACATCGAGTTACGTACAGGGTAGAAATTCTCAACAGACAGTACTCGTTTCCCTGGAACATTCTTTCCTCTCTTGCCCCTCCTGAGCTATCAAACCCTCGTCCCACACACTCTCTCATCGCCTCATCCTGGCTGTTTGTAATCCCGATTTATCGCAAGATCGGATTTTTCTCCATTTAAGAACATAAGAACATAAGAAATAGGAGCAGGAGTCGGCCATTCGGCCCTTCGAGCCTGCTCCGCCATTCAACGAGATCATGGCTGATCTTCTGCCTCAACTCCATTCACCGGCCCTGTCGCCATATCCCTTGATGCCCTTACTAGTTAGAAATCTATCGACTTCTGTTTTGAATATACCCAATGCCCGAACCTCCACAGCCCTCTGGGGTAGAGAATTCCAAAGATTCACCACCCTCTGTGTGAAGAAATTTCTTCTCATCTCAGTCCTGAATGGCCGACCCTTTATCCTGAGGCTGTGGCCCCTGGTTCTAGACTCCCCAGCCAAGGGAAACATTCTCCCAGCATCCACCCTATCAAGTCCTGTAATAATTTTGTATGCTTCAATGAGATCCCCTCTCATTCTTCTGAATTCAAGAGAATACAGGCCTAGTTTACTCAATCTCTTCTCATACGACAGTTCCGCCATCCCAGGAATCAATCTCGTGAACCTTCGTTGCACTCCCTCTATGGCAAGTATATCCTTCCTTAGGTAAGGAGACCAAAATTGTACACAGTACTCCAGGTGTGGTCTCACCAAGGCCCTATATAATTGGAGTAAGACTTCTTTACTCCTGTACTCAAATCCTCTTGTAATGAAGGCCAGCATACCATTTGCATTCCTAATGGCTTGCTGCACCTGCACATTCACTTTCAGTGACTCATGTACAAGGACACCCAGGTCCCTTTGAGCATCTGCATTCCCCAATCTTTCACCATTGAGGAAATACTCTGCCTTTCTGTTTTTTCTACCAAAGTGGATAACTTCACATTTATCCACGTTATAATCCATCTGCCATGTTCTCGCCCACTCACTGAGCCTGTCGAGATCCCCTTGAAGCCTCTTCACATCCTCTTCACAACTGACACTGCCACCTAGCTTTGTGTCATCAGCAAATTTGGAAATGTTACATTTAATCCCCTCACCCAAATCATTGATATAGATTGTGAATAGCTGGGGCCCAAGCACCGATCCTTGCGGTATCCCACTAGTCACAGCCTGCCATCCTGAAAAAGACCCGTTTATTCCTACTCTTTGTTTTCTGTCTGTTAACCAATTCTCAATCCATGCTAGTACATTACCCCCAATTCCATGTGCCCTAATTTTGTTCACCAACCTCTTGTGTGGGACCTTATCGAAGGCCTTCTGAAAATCCAGATACACCACATCTACCGGTTCCCCTTTGTCTACTCCACTAGTTACATCCTCAAAGAACTCCAATAGGTTTGTCAAACAGGACTTCCCTTTCATAAATCCATGTTGACTCTGCCCAATCTTACTATTAGTTTCTAAGTGCCCAGTTATTGCATCTTTTATAACAGATTCCAGCATTTTGCCAACTACTGATGTGAGGCTAACAGGTCTGTATTTCACTCCTGAAGGTGTTGTGTGATGGTGGGGTTTGGCCCCAGTCACTGTCTGCCCTCTAATACATTGCTAATTTTGAGCTGTGAGCCTATACTGAAGGTGCTGTGTGATGGTGGGGTTCGGCCCCAGTCACTGTTTGCCCTCCAGTACCTCGCCAAGTGGTAATTCTGAGCTGCGATCCTATACTGAAGGTGCTGCCAACATTTCGACCATGGGGAGCAGCACAGCCGCCGGCCCTGGCTGATTCTGTCTGGAAAAGCTGAGGCCAATGGTAGCACAGCAACAACAACTTACATTTACATAGCGCCGATAACACAGTAAAACCTTCCAAGGCGCTTCACAAGAGCGGAATCAGTCAAACATGGACACCGAGACAAAGGAGGAGACTTTAGACAATGTGGAAAATTTCCCAGGTATGTCCTTTCCACAAAAAGCAGGACAAATCCAATCCGGCCAATTACTGCCCCATCAGTCTACTCTCAATCATCAGCAAAGTGATGGAAGGTGTCGTCGACAGTGCTATCAAGCGGCACTTACTCACCAATAATCTGCTCACTGATGCTCAGTTTGGGTTCCACCATGACCGCTCAGCTCCTGACCTCATTACAGCCTTGGTCCAAACATGGACAGAAGAGCTGAATTCCAGAGGTGAGGTGAGAGTGACTGCTCTTGACATCAAGGCAGCATTTGACCGAGTGTGGCATCAAGGAGCCTGAGTAAAAATGAAGCCAATGGGTATCAGTGGAAACGCTCCACTGGCTGGAGTCATACCTAGTACAAAGGAAGATAGTTGTGATTGTTGGAGGTCAATCATCTCAGCCCCAGGACATCGCTGCAGGAGTGCCTCAAGGCAGTGTCCTAGGCTTAACTATCTTCAGCTGTTTCACCAATGTCCTTCCCTTACCATAAGGTCAGAAGTGGGGATGTTCACTGGTGATTGCACAGTGATCAATTCCATTCACAACTCCTCAGTTAATTAAGTAGTCCGTGCCCGCATGCAGCAAGACTTGGATGACATTCAGGCTTGAGCTGATAAGTGGCAAGTAACATTCGCACCAAACAAGTGCCAGGCATTGACTATCTCCAACAAGAGAGAGTCTAACCACTGACCCTTGACATTCAACAGCATTACCATCACCAAATCCCCCACCATCAACATCCTGGGGGTTACCATTGACCAGAAACTTAACTGGACCAGCCACATAAATACAGTGGCTACAAGAGCAGGTCAGAGGCTGGATATTCTGCAGTGAGTGTCTCACCTCCTGACTCCCCAAAGCCTTTTCACATCTACAAGGCATAAGTCAGGAGTCTGATGGAAATACTCTCCACTTGCCTGGATGAGTGCTGCTCCAACAACACTCAAGAGGCTCGACACCATTCAGGACAAAGCAGCCCGCTTGATCGGCTCCCCATCCACCACCTTAAACATTCACTCCCTCCACCACCGGCGTACCGTGGCTGCAGGGTGTACCATCTACAGGATGCACTGCAGCAACTCGCCAAGGCTTCTTCGACAGCACCTCCCAAAACCGCGACCTCTTCCACCTAGAAGGACAAGGACAGCAGGCACATGGGAACACCACCACCTGCAAGTTCCCCTCCAAGTTACACACACCATCCTGACTTGTAAATATATCGCCGTTCCTTCATCGTCGCTGGTTCCAAATCCTGGAACTCCCTATATAACAGCACTGTGGGAGCACCTTCACCACACGGACTGTAGCGATTCATGAAGGCAGCTCAAGACCAGCTTCTCAATGGCAACTGGGGATGGGCAATAAATGCTGGCCTTGCCCGCGATGTCCACATCCCAATTCAATTAAAAAATCTAAATAGTAAAACTTTAAGAGGAGTAGAGGAGCAGAGAGAAGTGGGGTGTTAGATTCCAGCTAACGCCTTGTCTTATTATTTAATTAATAGGTCCAAGAGTTGAGCATCAACAACTTTAAGATGAGCAGATTCTCTGTCCTCTACCCTATCTTATATTGATCCATCAAGCAGAGTAAACAGGCAAGTCCCACGTGCGACTAAGGCAAGTTTGTAGGACGCGACCTTCTTTTCCAAAAGCCGTGTGAGTATTTCTAATGGATCCGTCCCTGCCCCAGTGACCATAAACAGCATCTCTCAGGATCCCATCAAGCATCTTCCCTCTGATCGAGGTCACACTGATGGGCCTGTAGTTCTCTGGCTCTGATTCTCCGTTTTGAAAATGGGAATGACGAGAGCTCCCTTCTAATCTCGGGGAACAATCCCTGACTCTATTGAGCTGGTGAAGATACGGGCAAGGGGCTCACAGAGCACCGTCCCATCTCTTTAAACACCCTTGGGTGGATATCTTCTGGACCTGGAGCGCGATCTATTTTCAGATCTCCTGTTTTATCCAAGATGACAATCTCTTTCTATTTTTATACATGATGATATTGCGCCCTGACCAGTCACCATTTCTCCTCCATTTACAGACGCTCCCTGACCAGTCACCATTTCTCCTCCATTTACAGACGCTCCCTGACTTCCTGTCTGTCCCGGAGTTTGGCGCGGGGCCCCTTTGCTGAACGAATCGGGAGAAACCGGGAAGCGGCGGGCGGATAATGTTGAGTGTTTTAATAATGGGGCCTGGGGCCGCACTCGGGGTGTGTGCAGCCCGCGTCCCCCCGGGGTTTATTAACCCGCTCCCTGAGCTCTCTCACCTGATGTGTCAGCGGCTGCTGCCAAGGTCCGCGCATGCTCAGCTCACCTTCTGTTGTTCAGGTTCAACGGTCAAGCCCCGCCCCTCACACACTCCGATTGGTTGGAGGACCCGCCGCCCACTCGGTCCTCCAGCCCCGCCCCGCTCTTCCTATTGGTCCAGAGCTCCCGTCAGTCACCCGGGCAGTGTGAGCTGAGCATGCGCGGACCTTGGCAGCAGCCGCTGACACATCAGGTGAGAGAGCTCAGGGAGCGGGTTAATAAACCCCGGGGGGACGCGGGCTGCACACACCCCGAGTGCGGCCCCAGGCCCCATTATTAAAACACTCCACATTATCCGCTTCACAAACACCCGGGGTGGGCCTCAGGCCCCGAACAAGAGCCTCCGGGCCGGGCGTTTGCCCCGAGCGGGGCGGCAGCTGCGGGGCTTTCTCCCGGTGACAGGCCCGGGTTAACGGCCGCCATCTTGACAGGCTCAGGGGGCAGCAGGGCGCATGCGCGGCCCCCTTGGCCAGGAACCAGGAGGAGAGAATCTTGTCAATTTCTATCCTGGACTCACAGTCATGGCTTTTGGAAACTCCTTTTACAGGCTGTGAGAAGGGCAGCATTTACACACCGCAAACTCACACCAAACATCACATCAAGATCTGACAGAGTCACTCCATTCATCAGGACCTGAATATCATCGGCCTCTGAATGTGGAAGGAGAAATGTTTGTCTGTTCTGTCTGTGGGAAAAGATTTCAAACATCAGTGTGACTGGAAAAGCACCGAGACACACACACCCGAGTGAGAGTGTTCCAGTGCACTGACTGTGGAAAGAGCTTTAACCAGTTACACAGCCTGAAAAAACATCGCACCGTTCACAGCGGGGAGAAACCGGACACGTGTTGTGTGTGTGGACGAAGCTTCAACCGAACGTCCAACCTGGAGAGACACAAGGACACCCGCACCACGGAGAAACCGTGGAAATGTGGGGACTGTGGGAAGGGATTCAATTACCCGTCTGAGCTGAAAACTCATCGACGCAGTCACACTGGGGAGAGGCCGTTCACCTGCTCCGTGTGTGGGAAGGGCTTCACTCTGTCGTCCAGCCTCCAGTTACACCAACGAGTTCACACTGACGAGAGACCTTTTAAATGCTCTGACTGTGGGAAATGCTTTAAACTCTCTGCAGATTTTATTAAACATCAGCTTGTTCACACTGACGAGAGACCGTTCAGTTGCACTCACTGCGAGAAGAGCTTCAGGCAGTCATCTCACCTCATTCAACACCAGCGAGTTCACACTGGGGAGAGGCCGTTTACCTGTTCTGTATGTGGGAAGGGATTCACTCATGCATCCAATCTTCGAACGCACCAACGGGTTCACACTGGGGAGAGGATATTCACCTGCTCCGTGTGTGGGAAGGGATTTACGCAGTCATCGAATCTCCAGACACACCAACGGGTTCATACTGGGGAGAGGCCGTTCACCTGCTCCATGTGTGGGAAGGGATTCACTAAATCATCCCACCTGCTGACACACCAACTTGTTCACCTTGATAGAGCTTTTAAATGTGCTGACTGTGAGAAGAGCTTTAAAAGTGCAAAGGATCTGCTGACACACCAACGGGTTCACACTGGGGAGAGGCCATTCACCTGCTCTGTGTGTGGGAAGGGATTCACTCTATCATCCAGTCTCAAGGCGCACCAACGCACTCACAGCGGAGAGAGGCTGTTCTCCTGCTCCGTGTGTGGGAAGGGATTCACTACTTCATCCAACCTGCTGAGACACCAGCGAGTTCACACTAGGGAGAGGCCGTTCACCTGCTCCGTGTGTGGGAAGGGATTCACTCGATCATCTTTCCTGGTGAGACACCAGCAAGTTCATAAGTGACTGCAGGGGTAGGATTCTGCTGTTAATCACATCCTATCTTTGTTTCTACCAATGTTATTAACCCCTATAACTGGGCTGGAGTTTAAGTTTCTGGATATATGTCAACGAAGGCACTTTTGGTGTAAACACACACTGTGTTGTGTTTGTTATTTCTCGAAGATAAGAAACTAATTGATGTCCTGTTACTGACTGCTCCATTTTTGGGCCTTTTCTCCTTTCTAACTCGAGATTATTTCAGTTCTCATACCTTCAGTTACTCTCATGGACAAGTCCCAGCTCTCCATACCTTCCAGAGTGCCTCTCCCAGCCTTGGTATCCAGGGAAGGTATCGGTAACACGCCCGGGATCACTAAACACAAAACCCAGTCTGTTAATCACTTTCAGCTCCTGGACTTCGTGTGTCCCACAGCATCTCTCATCTTCGATGTGTGAATAGAGCATCACGCCTCAGAGCCTGGTTTTAAATTTATTCAGCAAATATATTGAACAGAAGCTTGCAGGGTGATGAGGCACTGTTGAGGTGCTGCTGTATCAGCCTTGGCTCAGTGGGTCGCACTCTCGCCTCTGAGTCAGAAGGTTGTGGGTTCAAGTCCCACCCCAGAGACTGGAGCACAAGAATCTAGGCTGACACTCCAGTGCAGTGCTGAGGGAGTGCGGCACTGTCGGAAGTGCTGCACTGTCGGAAGTGCCGTCTTTCGGATGAGACATTAAACCGAGGCCCCGTCTGCTCTCTCAGGTGGAAAAGATCCCATGGCACTATTGAGAAGAAGAGCATGGGAGTGATCTCTGGTGTCCTGGCCAATATTTATCGCTAAAATAAAACAGATTATCTGGTCATTATCACATTGCTGTTTGTGGGAGCTTGCTGTGCACAAAGTGACTACGCTTCAAAAGTACTCCATTGGCTGTAAAGCGTTTTGGGACGTCCTGAGGTCATGAAAGACGCTGTATAAATGCAAGTCTCATCTTTTCTCTGGGTGGGCGTGTGTGCTGTGAGGAGGATGCAAAGAAACTCCAGTATGATTTGGACAGGTTGGGTGATTGGGCAGATGCATGGCAGATGCAGTATAATGTGGATAAATGCGAGGTTATCCACTTTGGTGGCAAAAACAGGAAGGCAGATTATTATCTGAACGGCAATAGATTGGGAAAAGGGGAAGTGCAACGAGACCTGGGTGTCCTTGTGCACCAGTCACTGAAGGTAAGCATGCAGGTGCAGCAGGCGGTTAAGCAGGCAAATGGTATGTTGGCCTTCACAGCGAGAGGATTCGAGTACAGGAGCAAGGATGTCTTGCTGCAGTTGTACAAGGCCTTGGTGCGACCACACCTTGAGTGTGCAGTTTTGGTCGCCTTATCTGAGGAAGGATGTTCTTGCCATGGAGGGAGTGCAGCGAAGATTTACCAGACTGATACCTGGGATGGCAGGAATGACGTATGAAGAGAGATTGGGTCGATTAGGCTTATATTCGCTAGAGTTTCGAAGAATGAGAGGGGATCTCATTGAAACTTATAAAATTCTAACAGGACTAGACAGACTAGATGCAGGAAGGATGTTCCCGATGGTGGGGGAGTCCAGAACCAGGGGTCATAGTCTAAGGATAAGGGGTAAGCCATTTAGGACTGAGATGAGGAGGAATTTCTTCACCCAGAGAGTGGTGAACCTGTGGAATTCTCTACCACAGAAGGCAGTTGAGGTCAATTCATTAAATATATTCAAGAAGGAGATAGATATATTTCTTAAGGCTAAAGGGATCAAGGGATATGGGGAGAAAGCAGGGACAGGGTACTGAATTTGGATGATCAGCCATGATCTCATTAAATGGCGGAACAGGCTCGAGGGGCTGAATGGCCTATTCCTGCTCCTATCTTCTATGCTTCTATGCTATCCCTCCTTAAATAAGGAGACCAAAACTGTACGCAGTACTCCAGGTGTGGTCTCACCAATACCCTGGCTCAGTACTAGGTCCCTTGCTTTCTGTGGTATATATCAACGATCTTGACCTCAATATAGGGGGTATGATTAAGAAGTTTGCAGATGATACTAAAATCAGCTGTCTGGTTGATACTGAAGAAGGAAGCTGTAGACTGCAGGAAGATATCAATATCAATAAATTGGTCAGGTGGGCAGAACAGTGGCAAATGGAATTCAATCCGGAGAAGTGTGAGGTAATGCATTTGGGGAGGGCTAACAAGGAAAGGGAATACATATTAAATGGTAGGACACTGAGTAGTGTAGAGGAACAAAGGGACCTTGGAGTGCATGTCCACAGATCCCTGAAGGTAGCAGGCCAGGTAAATAAGGTGGTTAAGAAGGCATACGGAATGCTTGCCTTTATTAGCCGTGGCATAGAATACAAGAGCAGGGGGGGTTATGCTTCAACTGTATAAAACACCAGTTAGGCCTCAGCTAGAGTACTGCGTGCAGTTCTGGTCACCACATTACAGGAAAGATGTGATTGCACTAGAGAGGGTACAGTGGAGATTTACAAGGATGTTGCCAGGAGTACAGAATCTTAGCTATGAGGAAAGACTGGATAGGCTGGGTCTGTTTTCCTTGGAACAGAGGAGGCTGAGGGGAGACCTTATTGAGGTGTGTAAAATTATGAGGGGCACAGATAAAGTGGATAGAAAGGACCTATTTCCCTTTGCAGAGGGGTCAAAAACCAGGGGGCACAGATTTAAAGTAATTGGGGGAAGGTTTAGAGGGGATTTGAGGGGAAATTTCTTCACCCAGAGGGTTGTGGGGGTCTGGAACTCACTGCCTGAAAGGGTGGTAGAGGCAGGAACCCTAACCACATTTAAAAAGTACTTGGATGTGCACTTGGGATGCTGTAACCTGCAGGGCTACGGACCAAGAGCTGGGAAGTGGGATTAGGCTGGATAGCTCTTTGTTGGCCGGCGCTGGACACGATGGGCCGAAATGGCCTCCTTTCGTGCTGTAATTTTCTATGATTCTATGAACTTGGAGGCGATAGTGTTCCCATGCACCTGCTTCTCTTGCCCTTCTAGGTGGCGGAAGTTGCGTGTTTTGGAGGTTCAAATGTATAAATCCCCTCTTCTTCGCCCCCTCCACCTCCCGCCTCTCACTCTCCTCCTATAGAGGCCATAGTCTTGTGTAGGCCCAGACGAGGTGGCGGATTCCCTACACTGAAGAACATTAGTGAACTAGTTGGGTTTTTACGACAGCTTTCATGGTCACTTGTTTCTGCTGCCGGCCCCACAACTTACCAGGTTCATTGAGCTCAATTTCACAAACTGCCTTTGTGTTTTTGTGGGTTCTCTCTCACGCTCCCTTTTTCCTGTTTTAAATTCATTTTACAGAGTATTAGAAAGGGAGGATTTGCAGACAGGAAACTCAAACCAAATATCGCATCAAGATCTGACACATTCGCTCAATTATTCCTGAATATCATCAGCCTTTGAACATGGAAGCAAAAAGCACCGTTCACAGCGGGGAGAAACCGTACACGTGTTCTGTGTGTGGACGAGGATTCAGTAGATCATCTGGCCTGTCGAGACACAAGCGCAGTCACACCGGGGAGAAACCGTGTAAATGTGGAGACTGTGGGAAGGGATTCAGTTACCCGTTTGAGCTGGAAATTCATCGACGCAGTCACACTGGGGAGACACTGTTCACCTGCCCTGAGTGTGGGAAGGGATGCACTCATTCCTCTGCCCTGCTGAAGCACCGGCGAGTTCACACTGACAAGAGACCTTTTAAATGCCCGGACTGCGGGAAGTGCTATAAAAGTTCCGGGGAACTGACGTGCCATCAACGTGTTCACACTGACGAGAGACCGTTCAGGTGCTCTCACTGCGGGACTGGGTTCAGGCGATCATCTGACCTCACTGTACACCAGCGCACTCACACTGGGGAGAGGCCGTTCATCTGCTCCGTGTGTGGGAAGGGATTCACTCAGTCATCCCAGCTCACTAAACACCAGCTTGTTCACACTGATAAGAGACCTTTTAAATGTTCTGACTGTGAGAAGAGCTTTAAATGCAAAAAGGATCTGCTGACACACCAGCGAGTTCACACTGGGGAGAGGCCGTTCACCTGCTCCGTGTGTGGGAAGGGATTCGCCCATTCATCCCAACTACTGAAACACCAGCGAGTTCACACTGGGGAGAGGCCGTTCACCTGCTCCGTGTGTGGGAAGAGATTCACTGATTCATCCAACCTGCTGAAACACCAGCGAGTTCACAAGTGACTGCAGGGGTTGGATTCTGCTGTTATTGCTGCTGTTAATCACATCCAGGACTGAACCATGTTCATTCTGACAGTTGGGGTTTGTTTCTGCTGGTGTTAATAACCCCAATAACTGGGCTGGAGATTAATATTCTGGAGACATTAAACCGAGGCCCCGTCTGCTCTCTCAGCTGGACGTAAAATATCCCATGGCACTATTTTGAAGAAGAGCAGGGGAGTTATCCCCGGTGTCCTGGCCAATATTTCTCCTTCAATCAACATAACAAAAAAAACAAGATTATCTGGTCATTATCACGTTGATTTTTGTAGGAGCTTGTTGTATGCAAATTGGCTGCCACATTTGCTACATTACAACAGTGACTACACTTCAAAAGTACTTCATTGCCTGTAAAGTGCTTTGGGATGTCCTAAGGTCGTGAAAGACGCGATAGAAATACAAGTCTTTCTTTTGCAGATGTCAAATAATTCAGCTTTGCTTTAAACACGTTGTAGATTTTTGTCTTTCCCACCTGAGTGTTTAGCATCACCTGGCTGGAGCTCAGAAAGGACAATCTGGGGGAGGATCGTACGGCGGGAACAGAACTTCAGCCTGGACACAGTCCTTCAGGGCCACACTGAGAGGGGCAAACGGCACTTTGGTCTTTCTCGTCTCTCTTCACTGACAGCAAAGTCCCCGTGCGGGTTAATCTCGAGGCCTGTAAGAAATGTGTCCCAGCCGCTCTCTTCCATGGTTCAGAGCTCCTAGACACGGAACAGAAGGCTCCTTTACAACTGTGTTTAGAGTCAGGAAGAACAATGGTGAATGCTGGAAACGTGCTGTCAAATCAGAGATTGGTGTCAAACTGCGATCTGTTCCTGACTGAAAGTGAAACGGCAGGGTTAAGTTTCCAGTCTAAAGATGACTGGTAATCATTCGAGGTGTTTGTGTGACAGTCCTGAGTCTACCATTTTAAGGCAGCCATTTAAATTACAACCGTTTAAAATAAATTGGTTAAAATCTGCATTAAAATAGCAGAGGGAGGAGTTCACAGGAGCCTGTTAACTGCTGGTACAATTATACAACAGACATTTGATCTCCAGATAAAGAAGGACCTGCAGCGTGTTTCCAGGAATTCCCTGTTTTATTGATGTGTGTGTGTTAGTCACCAGGATAACTAAAAATACACGACCCGGAACATCCACGGGGTGCGATCCCGACAGTTACTCTGGGATCACTCCCGCTGTGGAACTCCAGCACTGACCCTGCTGAAGGTTGTAGGCTCAGGGAGTGGGGCCTCCAGGAGTGGACGGTAAGAAAGCTGGGTTTTGTTAGAAGATCAGATTTAACATGAAGTAGAGTCATAAAAGTAAAGTCTTGCTTTGTTTTATATACATGTATGTTTAATATTAGTGGACTTTGTATTAAAGACCCGTGTCTAGTGAACTATTAGCTTGTAATCACCTCAGACAGAACAGGCTCTAATTATCCCTTTTAAGCTGAAACAGACCTCGTGTGAACAGAACCAGCAGAGCTGAGAACTCTGCCTGTGTGGACTGAGCGGAACCGTGAAGGCCATTTGTTTCTTGAAATGCCCCAGTAAAAGCAAACTCTGACATTGTTCTGACTCGCAGATTCCTCGTAGCTCCAATGAACAGGAAGCGGTTACTCGATGAACCCTAAACAGCCATCCAATGGAATGCTTTGTTTGATAAATGTCTTTCAGCTCAATGGTTTGATTGGCCGAGGTAACCAGGGTCACATGGGCTGTACCTGATTGGGCTTTAAATACAGGAACAGTTTGCAGCTCAGGTCAGAGAGCACCCCGGGAAGAAGAAAGCTGACGGCTACAGCCAAGGTGGAACATCCTTCGGGCTGTCCCTGGAGAGGGAGCACGCGGTGTCCGCCGGGACGCTGGAGGCCTTCCGTGACCGGTGGGCACCGGAGGGACTGGAGTCAATTGTCAACACCAGCAACAGTATTCGGATCTGATTTAATTATAATTTGGAGTTGATTGTTTGTGCCCCTTTAAAAAGGGGGCTCTCTGGGTAATGTGACATCGATTGATGACAATGACATTCTAATTGGCCTTTTAAAAGAGTCGAACATCCTTTCGTGCCTCCCAGGCTTGGCAATTATCAAAGTCTGAGTTCATGGATACAGCTCATTAGATTATGAGTCTTGCTATATAACTAAAATATTGTATGAATATTACAGAAAAGTATTCCTTTGTAGAATCTCCCATGTGAATATTTTGCACTCATTTAGTATATGAGTTGTATTATTGTAGAATCTACATATTGAAAATAAATCCTGTGCTCAGGGGGATTAAGGTGTGTGGACTGTTTCATTGGAGATCTTGAACTCAACTAGGAATAGCGTAAAAGCTCATGAGGATTGTAAACAACTTCAGTCTGACATACACTGGAGATTGGTGTCAGTGACTGTGGGGATAGTTTATATCAGACGGGAGATTATTGTAAATGCAGTTAAGTCTCTTGCAGGGTTTATCCCTGTGAAAATTCTGGTGGATAGTCGGGCATGTGGATAAGGGGGATCTCCTCGGTAAATAATTACAGAATCACAGCCTTCTTATCATGTACAGAGGGATCTTTACACAGCCTCTAAGGTGTGCTGTACCTGCCCTGGGAGTATTTGATGGGACAGTGTAGAGGGAGCTTTACTCTGTATCTAACCCGTGCTGTACCTGCCCTGGGAGTATTTGATGGGACAGTGTAGAGGGAGCTTTACTCTGTATCTAACCCGTGCTGTACCTGCCCTGGGAGTATTTGATGAGACAGTGTAGAGGGAGCTTTACTCTGTATCTAACCTGTGCTGTACCTGCCCTGGGAGTATTTGATGGGACAGTGTAGAGGGAGCTTTACTCTGTATCTAACCCGTGCTGTACCTGCACCGTGAGTGTTTGATGGGACAGTGTAGAGGGAGCTTTACTCTGTATCTAACCTATGCTGTACCTGCCCTGGGAGTATTTGATGGGACAGTGTAGAGGGAGCTTTACTCTGTATCTATACCGTGCTGTACCTGCCCTGGGAGTGTGTGATGGGACAGTGTAGAGGGAGCTTGACTCTGTATCTAACCCGTGCTGTACCTGCCCTGGGAGTGTTTGATGGGACAGTGTAGAGGGAGCTTTACTCTGTATCTAACCTGTGCTGTACCTGCCCTGGGAGTGTTTGATGGGACAGTGTAGCGGGAGCTTTACTCTGTATCTAACCCGTGCTGTACCTGCCCTGGGAGTGTTTGATGGGACAGTGTAGAGGGAGCTTTACTCTGTATCTATACCGTGCTGTACCTGCCCTGGGAGTGTGTGATGGGACAGTGTAGAGGGAGCTTTACTCTGGATCTAACCCGTGCTGTACCTGCCCTGGGATTATTTGATGGGACAGTGTAGAGGGGACACGTGGTGCTCACCTGTTGACAACAATTGCGGTGAATTAACCCAGAATCCCCCGCGCGGCTGACAGTGCTCCATCAGTGACGACAGGGGCCCAGTGCGCCGGCGCAGTAACTAGTGTGCTGTGAGCATGCGCAGTGCGAGTGGTGGCGATGATCTGAGCAGAACCGGCGGTTCAGCGGCCGGGATTCGGGAGGCGATTGTGGGCGCAGCGGATGTATTGGGCCCGCGGGTGGGTTTAAAAGATTTATAAACACCTGGTGTAGGCCTGAGGCTGCGAATAAGAGCCCACAGGCCCCGTGTTTCCCCGGTTACAGGCCCGGTCCGTGACCGCCCGGGTGACTAGCCGCCATCTTGGACAGGGCGGGTCTCACGGCGCATGCGCGGTACTTTGGGCAGGACAAAGAGTGGGCGGGGCTTCAGGGTCTCTGTCAGTTTGATTGGACCACATGTTTCTCCCATATTAGTGGCCCCTGAAAGGGAGCCTTGTTGGGCTGATTCTTGTTTGGTGACCCTGGGGCAACCCAGTCTCACCCTATTGGTCCATCCAAAAAGGCCCAGTGACCAGGAGAGACAATCATTGACTCATTGATTTTATTCTCACTCTGCACACAGCGGGTGTAGAACTGAACCCAACCAGAGTAGAGGGAGGAGAAAACTGGGAGTGGAGGAAAGAAATGTTGGAGATGGTGCGATGGGTTTGGATTTCAGCACAGGGAGGAGGGAGAGTGTGTGGGACGGGGATTTACAGCTTTGGGGGAACAAGAGAGGAAAGAATGTTCCATAGAAACTAGAATTGTCTGTTCTGAATTTCTATCCTGTACTTAGTGATGATTTTGTAAATTCTTTTTACAGGGTATTAGAAGGGGAAAATATGCAAACGGGAAACTCAAACCAAACATCATGTGAAGAGCTGACAGATTCACTCGATTGATCAGGACCTGAATATCATCGCGCTTTGAATGTGGAAGGAGAAATGTTTGTCTGTTCTGTCTGTGGGAAAAGATTTCAAACATCAGTGTGACTGGAAAAGCACCGAGACACACACACCCGAGTGAGAGTGTTCCAGTGCACTGACTGTGGAAAGAGCTTTAACCAGTTACACAGCCTGAAAAAAATCGCACCGTTCACAGCGGGGAGAAACCGTACACGTGTTCTGTGTGTGGACGAGGCTTCAACTGATCGTCCAACCTGGAGAGACACAAGGACACCCGCACCATGGAGAAACTATGGAAATGTGGGGACTGTGGGAAGGGATTCAGTTAACAGTCCCAGCTGGAGACCGAGGATAGGCTGTTCACCTGCTCTCTCTCGGAAGGGATTTACTCAATTGTTTTAGCATGCTGACACGCCAGCGAGCTCGCAATAGGGAGAGGCCATTCTCCTGCTCCGAGTGTGGGAAGGGATTCACTCAGTCATCCAGCCTGCTGGCACACCGGCGAATTCACACTGGGGAGAAGCCGTTCACCTGCTCCGAGTGTGGGAAGGGATTCACTCGTTCATCCCGCCTGACTACGCACCAGCGAGTTCACACTGGTGAGAGACCGTTCACCTGCTCCATGTGTGGGAAGGGATTCAGTCTGTCATCCAGCCACCAGAGACACCAACTCATTCACACTGGTGAGAGACCGTTCACCTGCTCCGTGTGTGGGAAGGGATTCAGTCTGTCATCCAGCCACCAGAGACACCAACTCATTCACACTGGTGAGAGGCCGTTCACCTGCTCTGTGTGTGGGAAGGGATTCACTTCTTCATCCAGCCTCACTAGGCACCAGCGAGTTCACACTGGTGAGAAGCCGTTCACCTGCTCCGTGTGTGGGAAGAGATTCGCTCATTCATCAACCCTGCTGAAACACGAGCAAGTTCACTCTGATAAGAGACCGTTTAAATGTTCTGACTGTGAGAAGACCTTTAAAAGCAGTAATGCTCTGCTGAGACACCAACGCACTCACACTGGGGAGAATCTGTTCACCTGCTCCGTGTGTCAGAAAGGATTCGCTGATTCATCCCACCTACGGAGCCACCAGCGAATTCACACTGGGGAGAGGCCGTTCAGATGCTCCGTGTGTCGGAAGAGATTCAGTGGATCATCCAACCTAAAGATACACCAGCGAGTTCACACTGGAGAGAGGCCGTTCACCTGCTCCGTGTGTGGGAAGGGATTCATTCAGGCATCCAACCTGCGGACACACCAGCGAGTTCACAAGTTACTGCCGAAATTGGATTCTGCTGTTATTGCTGCTGATAATCACATCCAGGACTGAACCATGTTCATTCTGACAGTTGGGGTTTGTTTCTGTTGATGTTAATGACCCCTATAACTGGGCTGGAGATTAATATTCTGGATCAATGCCAAATAAATTGGCATTGTTTCAAACACACAGTGTGTCGAGTATTTGTTTCCAACAAGATAAGAGATTAATTGATGTCCTGTTACCGACTGCTCCATTTTTGGGCCTTTTCTCCTTTCTAACTCTAGATTATTTCAGTTCTCATACCTTCGGTTACTCTCATGGACAAGTCCCAGCTCCCCATACATTCCAGAGTGCCTCTCCCAGCCTTGGTATCCAGGGAAGGTATCGGTAACACGGCCGGGATCACTAAACACAAAACCCAGTCTGTTAATCACTGTCAGCTACTGAACTTAGCGTGTGCCCCACAGCATCTCTCTCACCTTCGATGTGTGAATAGAGCATCACGCCTGCAAACCTGGTTTTAAATTTAAATGCACGCAGCAAATGTATTGAACAAGAGATGAACAAGTAAACAGATCACGGCCCATCCTCCAGCTCTATATTGTAGGCCGATGAGACTCTGTTAAGGTGCCATGTGCTGCTGGACCGCTCTGCATTTTGCCTGTAATGGAAAATAACTGAAGATTTGTCTCAGTGTAACCTTTGCTGTCATGAAATGACTGTATTTTAATGAGCCTCATGTCCTTGCTCAAGTCAGCTGCAATTGTCAAATCTCAGAGATGCCGTAATCGTGACCATCTTCAAGAAAGGTGACAAGTCCGATTGTGGTAATTACAGAGGAGTTTCCCTGCTGTCTACCACAGGGAAAGTCATCGCAAGAATCCTCCTCAATTGCCTTCTCCCAGTGGCTGAAGAGCGCCTCCCAGAGTTGCAATGCGGATTCTGCCCACTAAGGGGCACAATGGACATGATCTTCCCTGCATTTCTCTTGTATTTGACGCGCGGTGAACAGCACAAACCGCTGTACATGGCCTTCTTTGACCTCACAAAGGCCTTCGGCACTGTCAACCGTGAGGGATTATGGAGTGTCCTCCTCAAATTCGGCTGCCCTCAAAAGTTTGTCACCATCCTCCGCCGGCTTCACGACGACATGCAAGCAGTGATCCTGACCAACGGATCCACCACAGACCCAATTCACGTATGGACCGGGGTCAAGCAAGGCTGTGTAATCGCACCAACACTCTTCTCGATCTTCCTGGCTGCAATGCTCCATCTCACCCTCAGTAAGCTCCCCGCTGGAGTGGAGCTAATCTACAGAACAAATGGGAAACTGTTCAACCTCCATCGCCTCCAGTCCAGATCCAAGGTTGTCCCATCCTCTGTCATCGAATTACAGTATGCAGACGACGCTTGCGTCTGCGCACACTCGCAGGTCGAACTCCAAACCATCATCAACACCTTCACCGAAGCATACGAGAGCATGGGCCTTACACTAAACATCCGTAAGACAAAGGACCTCTACCAACCTGCCCCCGCCACACAATACTGCCCCCCGATTATCAAAATCCACGACGAGGCCTTGGACAACGTGGACCACTTTCCATACCTCGGGAGCCAACTGTCAACAAGGGCAGACGTCGATGACGAAGTCCAACACTTCCTTCAGTGTGCCAGTGCAGCCTTCGGTCACCTGAGGAAGAGAGTGTTTGAAGACCAGGACTTCAAACCCGGCACTAAGCTGATGGTCTACAGAGCAGTAGTGATACCTGCCCTCCTGTATGCTTCAGAGACATGGACCATGTACAGCAGGCACCTCAAAGCACTGGAGAGGTACCACCAAAGCTGCCTCCGCAAGATCCTGCAAATCCATTGGCAGGATAGGCGCACCAACGTCAATGTTGTCGCTCAGGCTAACATCCCCAGCATCGAAGCTTTGACCACGCTCGATCAGCTCCGATGGACGGGCCACATCGTCCGCATGCCCGATACGAGATTCCCAAAACAAGCGCTCTACTCAGAGCTCCGACACGGCAAGAGAGCCCCAGGTGGGCAGAGGAAACGCTTCAAGGACACCCTCAAAGTCTCCTTGAACAAGTGCAATATCCTCACTGACACCTGGGAATCTCTGGCCCAAGACCGCTCAAAGTGCAGGAGAAGCATCCGGGAAGGCGCCGAACACCTCGAGTATCTTCGCCGGGAGCAAGCAGAAGCCAAGCGCAAACATGTTAGCTTCAATTGTGTAGAAAGGGCCTGCTCGGGGATGCTCGGGGAGTCCAGAACCAGGGGTCATAATCTAAGGATAAGGGGTAAGCTATTTAGGACAGAAATGAGGAGGAATTTCTTCACCCAGATAGTGGTGAACCTGTGGAATTCTCTACCACAGAAGGCAGTAGAGGCCAATTCATTAAATATATTCAAGAAGGAGTTGGATATATTTCTTAAGGCTAAAGGGATCAAGGGATATGGGGAGAAAGCAGGGACAGGGTTCTGAATTTGGATGATCAGCCATGATCGCATTGAATGGCGGAGCAGGCTAGACGGCCTGAATGGCCTACTCCTGCTCCTATCTTCTATGATTCTATGTTTCTATGTAAAGAGATGGTCTGTGTATGGAGATGTGAAAGAAGGAAACGGTGTGTGTGTGTGATAGTGACACAGCCTTGTGGTCACAGGCAGAACAATGCACAGATATCCTTGTGGTTCTGGTTTGGGCAGGGCCAGGTCAATAATGTAGTAAAGAAGTTAAATATAAATATCGCCAGTGTAGTCGCAGCTTGTTAGAACAGACCTGGGGAGAAGAGAGCTCTGAATCCACTGTATTATCTCTGTTCTCCGGATCGGGTAACTATACTCTGTCTGTATCTTTGTAGCGCTGTTAATAAAGTTAGTAAAAGACAATCTGTTGTGAGCTTGATTATCTGGTGTCTGAAACCACAAGACTCAATTTTTAGAGTCAACAAGATGAACAAGTAAACACATCACGTTCCAATACTCCAGCTCTATATTCACAGGAGAAAGTCTGTTATCACACTCCTCGAGTGGACAGAATAAAGAAAGATCACAACTCGAAGAACTTCTAGAATCATTTGTAGATATCTTACACATTCTGACAGGTTCCAACTGTCAGTTTCCATTACAGTGAAGTCAATGGAAGACGAGAGAATGGTTGAGAGTAGGGGAGAAAGAGGAGTTGGGGTGAGGGGGGTTGGGGAGTAGGGGTGAAAGAGGAGTTGGGGTGAGGGGGGATTGGAGAGTAGGGGAGAAAGAGGAGTTGGGGTGAGGGGGGTTGGGAGTTGGGGTGAAAGGAGTTGGGGTGAGGGGGGTTGGAGAGTAGGGGTGAAAGAGGAGTTGGGATGAGGGGGGTTGGAGAGTAGGGGTGAAAGAGGAGTTGGGGTGAGGGGGGTTGGAGAGTAGGGGTGAAAGAGGAGTTGGGGTGAGGGGGGTTGGAGAGTAGGGGTGAAAGAGGAGTTGGGATGAGGGGGGTTGGAGAGTAGGGGTGAAAGAGGAGTTGGGGTGAGGGGGGTTGGAGAGTAGGGGTGAAAGAGGAGTTGGGGTGAGGGGGGTTGGAGAGTAGGGGTGAAAGAGGAGTTGGGGTGAGGGGGGTTGGAGAGTAGGGGTGAAAGAGGAGTTGGGGTGAGGGGGGTTGGAGAGTAGGGGTGAAAGAGGAGTTGGGGTGAGGGGG
>JASTWF010001325.1:50832-91438 GCA_030390025.1 Squalus acanthias | reverse complement strand
CCCCCCTCCCTCTCTGTCATCCCCCCGCTCTGTCCCCCCCCCTTCTCTGTCACCCCCCCTCTCTCTGTCCCCCCCCCTCTCTCTGTCTCTCCCCGCCCCTCTGTCCCCACACTCTCCTCACTGATTCCCAATACTGTCCTGTATCTGTGAGTGATGGGAATCGCAGAGCGCAGTTAACGTTCTAATTGCCGGAAGAAACACCAGTGCCCGTTCTTTGGGCTTTTCCGGAAGTTTGTGATGTTTCTACAGACTTGCCGTGTGCAGGTTTACCATCCTGATTTGCCTGGCAGTTGGCTCTGCAATTCAAAAATGGTTAAAAAGGCGAAGTGTTTCTCACACGGAGCCAGACTGCAATCGCACCTCCCCTTGCTTCTGTCTCATTGCCCAGTAGGTGTGAACCACACTTCACACCTTGAATGTGTTGCACCATTGAAAGCGGAGCTGACTGGAAATTGAGTTTGATAATTTGAGACCAGAACTGTGCACAGTGCACCAAGTGTAATATGGAGACCAGAACTGTGCACAGTGCTGCAAGTGTGATATGGAGACCAGAACTGTGCACAGTGCGTCCGTTCTATTTCTCGCACTTCTGCTCTCACCCCTTCTCCTCTCTCCCGGAACCACAATAGAGTTCCCCTTGTCCTCACCTTTCACCCCACCAGCCTCCACATTCAACGGATCATCCTCCGCCATTTCCGCCACCTCCAGCGTGATCCCACCACCAAACACATATTCCCCTCACCTCCCCTTTCAGCATTCCGAAGGGACCGCTCCCTCCGTGACACCCTGGTCCACTCCTCAATCACCCCCAACACCCCTTCCCCCTCCATAGCGCCTTCCCGTGCAAGCGCAGGAGATGCAACACAAGCCCTTATACCTCCCCCCTTCCCACTGCCCAGGGCCCCAAACACTCCTTCCAGGTGAAACAGCAATTTACTTGTACTTCTTGTAATTTAGTATACTGTATTCGCTGCTCACGATGTGGTCTCCTCTACATTGGGGAGACCAAATGCAGATTGGGCGACCGCTTTGCGGAACACCTCCGTTCAGTCCGTAAGCGTGACCCCGAGCTTCCGGTCGCCTGTCACTTTAATTCTCCACTCCACTCCCACTCAGACTTCACTGTCCTCGGCCTCTTACATTGTTCCACTGAAGCTCAGCGTAAGCTCGAGGAACAGCACCTCATCTTTCGATTAGACACTTTACAGCCTTCTGGGCTCAACATCGATTTCAACAATTTAAGACCATAACCTCTGACCCTATTTTTTCTCTCTCTCTCACATTGCAGCTGTCTTTCATTCTGCCATCGCCATTTACACTTCATCTAGAGCCATCTTTTGTTTCTTAACTTGTCCCATCACCATCTCCTTTTGCCCTGCACTGTCATCCCATTTGTCTTTTAATCTCTCCTGCCTTCCACCCTATCACCGACCTTCCCTTTTGTTCTTTCCTCCCCTTCCCCCTCTCCCTGCCCCGACACTTGCTTAAAAACCTGTTCCATCTCCAGCTTTTTCCAGTTCTGACGAAGGGTCATCGACCTGAAACGTTAACCGTTTCTCTCTCCACAGATGCTGCCTGACCTGCTGAGTATCTCCAGCATTTTCTGTTGTTGGAGGAAATTTAAACCAATCTCACGTCAGACCCCCGTATAAATTAACCAATCACACCACGCTCAGCCTCAATACCACAGGCGTTGATTTAAAAATTCTCATCCTTGGTTTCAAATCCTTCCAGGGCCTCGCCCCCCTCCCTATCTCTGTAAGCTCCTCCAGCCCCACAACCCTCCGAGATCTCTGCGTTCCTCCAATTCTGGCCTCTTGCGCATCCCCCGATTTCCATCGCTCCACCATTGGCGGCCGTGCCTTCAGCTGCCTGGGCCCTAAGCTCTGGAATTCCCTCCCTAAACCTCTCCGCCTCTCTCTCCTCCTTTAAGACGCTCCTTAAAACCTGCCTCTTTGACCAAGCTTTGACCTGTCCTAATATCTCCTTATGTGGCTCGGTGTCAAATTCGAAAGCTCCTGTGAAGCGCTTTGAGTCATTTTTTTCTACATTTAAGGGCGCTGTATAAATGCATGTTGCTAATGCTTGAATCATTTCTCTAGAAAAATAGAAAGATGTGAGGGGTGACCTGTTAGAGGTCTTTAAAATTATGGGGGGGTTTGACAGGGTCGAGGTAGAGAAAATGCTTCCACTTGTGGGGAATCAAAAACTAGGGGCCATCAATATGAGATAGTCACTAATAAATCTAATCGGGAATTCAGGAGAAACTTCTTTACCCAGAGAGTGGCGAGAATGTGGAACTCGCTACCACAGAGGTGCATTTAAGGGGGCGCTAGATAAACACATGAGGGAGAAAGGAATAGAGGGTTATGCTGATAGGGTTGGATTGTAAACACCAGCACAGACCAGTTGGGCTGAATGGCTTGTTGCTGTGCTGTAACTGCTATTTAATTCTATGTAATGTCACCTCTGGTATGTAACCGCAACGACCAATCCTCTTCTGTGAACCCAGGCAGAGACTGACAGGCAGAGACTGACGGGCAGTTCTAACCTCAAGCTTGTACCTGGTGCTCGCGCCATCCGCCCCCGGCCTTCGAGCTGCTGATGGCTCTGGTGACGCTCTGACCACGATCGTTCCGATCTCCCCCTCTCACAGCCCGAGGCAGCAAGGAAAGTCTTGCTTCAAAGGAACCACAAACATCCTATAAGGCTGCTGGCGACGGAAGACCCAATCAGGGCGTTTAAACGCTCTCCACGACCTGGAGAAAGGAGCGTCAAGATCCAACGGCACGGCGACAAAACAGGAGGTCAGGAAACAAAGAGAAGCCATCCCCGCTCAGCAGGCCAGGAGAGATGACCTGTGAAGCCGTCCTACGGGCTTTCATCGCCCTGTTCGGCTGCTTAGGCCTCGATCCTCAAGGTAGGGGTACGATCTGATTCTAAATCGACCGCTCTCACCCCCTCCCCTTCACTCATCTCGATCTGCAAGACTTGCACCATTTTGTTTTAATCCGAATTTTGCACTGCATTTGGAGTTTGTCGGGGGCAGGAGGATTTACAGACTCCGTGGCTCAGTTGGTAGCACTCTCTCTCGTCTCTGAGTCAGGAGGTCGTGGGTTCAAGCCCCACTCCAGAGACTTCAGCACAAAAAATCCAGGCTGATACTCCCAGTGAAGTACTGAAGGAGCGCCGCACTGTCGGAGGGACAGTACTGAGGGAGCGCTGCACTGTCAGAGGGGCAGTACTGAGGGAGTGCCGCACTGTCGGAGGGGCAGTACTGAGGGAGCGCCACACTGTCGGAGGGGCAGTACTGAGGGAGTGCCGCACTGTTGGAGGGGCAGTACTGAGGGAGTGCCGCACTGTCGGAGGGGCAGTACTGAGGGAGCGCCGCACTGTCGGAGGGGCAGTACTGAGGGAGTGCCGCACTGTCGGAGGGGCAGTACTGAGGGAGCGCAGCACTGTCGGCGGGGCAGTACTGAGGGAACGGAGGTGCTGTCTTTCGGATGAGATGTTAAACCGAGGCCCCTGCCTGCTCTCTCAGCACCGCATCCCCCACTGAGGCCAGTATATCCTTCCTGAGGTGCGGTGCCCAGCACGGTGGCATAGTGGTTAGCACTGTTGCCTCACAGCGCCAGGGACCCGGGTTCGAATCCGGCCTCAGGGTGACTGTCTGTGTGGAGTTTGCACATTCTCCCCGTGTCTGCGTGGGTTTCCTCCGGGTGCTCCGGTTTCCTCCCACAGTCCAAAAGATGTGCGGGTTAGGTTGATTTGGCGATGATAAATTGACCCTTAGTGTTAGGAGGGATTAAATACGTGGGGTTACGGGGATAGGGTGGGATATGTGTCGGTGCAGGCTCGATGGGCCGAAATGGCCTCTATCTGCACTGTGGGGATTCTGTGATTCTGTGAACTGAACGCAGTGCTCCAGATGGTTCTGACCAAGGCTCTGTACAACTGAAGCATCACTTCCTCCCCCTTGTACTCGAGCCCCCTTGAATGGTTTCAACAACTAACCGCCACGGCACAACATGGTTTTTATGCCCGGGGGCCAAGTTAAAAATCTACCCATGGTGTCAGAAGATAAGGCTCCCCAGTGCATGACGGGAATCGGGCAAGGATCTTACCATCTAGTAAGGCTGGCCAATAAATCAATAGTTACTTCAACAACAACTTAAATTAAATTATATACAGCACCTTTAACGTAGTAAAACGTCCCAAGGTGCTTCACAGGAGAGCGTTATCAAACAAAATTTGACCCCGAGCCACAGAAGGAGATGTTAGGGCAGATGGCCAGAAGTTTGGTCAGAGAGGGAGGTTTTAAGGAGCGTCTTAAAGGAAGAAAGTGAGGCGGAGAGGTTTAGGGAGGGAATTCCAGAGCTTAGGACCCAGGCAGCTGAAGGCACGGCCGCCAATGGTGGAGCGATTAAAATGGGGGATGCTCAAGAGGGCAGTATTGGAGGAGCGCAGATATCTCGGAGGGTTGTCGGGCTGGAGGAGATTCCAGAGATAGGGAGGGGCGAGGCCATGGAGAGATTTGAAAACAAGGGTGAGAATTTTAAAATCGGGGCGTTGCTTAACCGGGAGCCAGTGTAGGTCAGCGAGCACAGGGGTGATGGGTGAACGGGACTCGGTGTGAGTCAGGACATGGGCAGCCGAGTTTTGGATGACCTTTTGCATAAGTTCAAACAGAAAACTTTTACTTTTGCTGTTTCAGGTGCCCAGGAAGTGATCTCGGTCTCACAATCGCCCCCATCTCTCACCGTCAAGCCAGGGGCAGATGTGATTGTAAACTGCAGCGTTAATATCCCAAACAACTCAAGAAAAGTGTTCATCGAATGGAAAAAGGAAAATGCCAAACTCTTTAGCTGTGAGATCATAGAAGCGGAGCATTGCTCCCGGGATGTTGCAGAGCACAGGTTTACCGCCAGCGTCGATCGGGAAACTCGAGCCTCCACTTTACAGATCAGTAACAGTGGGCTGCAGGACAACGGGACTTATTACTGTTACCTGAAGGTAGAAGATCCGCATCCAATCAAACATATACAGGGTAACGGAACAATCCTTATCATCGACGCACCAGGTATTATCACTCCTCCGTAATTGTTGAAACAAACCAGGGCAAAGGAAGAAGGGAAGGGAAGGGAATATAGCGCCTTTCATGACCCAAAGCCCGTTACAGCCAACAGTGTTGTACTGTAGGAAACGTGGCAGCCCATTTGAGCACCGCAAGCCCCCACAAACAGCAGTGAGATAAATGACCAGATCATTTATTTTACCGAAGCTGCTTGAGGGATGAATGTCGGGCCAGGACACCGGGGAGAACTCCCCTGTTCTTGGCTTAACGGCCCGTATTTTCTGATGCCTACGGGTGTGTACGCGCTGTGTACTCACCCGTAGGGACATCGGAAATGCTGGTTTCAGGCATGCGAAGCGCATGCGCTGAAAACCGGCATTTTCGATCTGTCAAGAATGCTCTGGACAGATCGGACGCCTGCCCTGGAGAAGAGTCTCTGCGGGGGGGAGAGTTCCACTTTCTGCAGATCCTGCGCCTGCCCTGGAGAAGAGCCTCTGCGGGGGGAGAGTTCCGCTTTCTGCAGAACCACCGCCTGCCCTGGAGAAGGGTCTCTGCGGGGGGAGAGTTCCGCTTTCTGCAGATCCTGCGCCTGCCCTGGAGAAGGGTCTCTGCGGGGGGAGAGTTCCACTTTCTGCAGAACCACCGCCTGCCCTGGAGAAGGGTCTCTGCGGGGGGAGAGTTCCACTTTCTGCAGAACCACCGCCTGCCCTGGAGAAGGGTCTCTGCGGGGGGAGAGTTCCACTTTCTGCAGATCCTGCGCCTGCCCTGGAGAAGGGTCTCTGCGGGGGGAGAGTTCCGCTTTCTGCAGATTGGGCGCCTGCCCTGGAGAAGGGTCTCTGCGGGGGGAGAGTTCCGCTTTCTGCAGAACCACCGCCTGCCCTGGAGAAGGGTCTCTGCGGGGGGAGAGTTCCGCTTTCTGCAGATCCTGCGCCTGCCCTGGAGAAGGGCCTCTGCGGGGGGAGAGTTCCACTTTCTGCAGAACCACCGCCCACTGAAAACCCTTAGAAATCTTACGCCTGGTAAAAGCAGGTTGAAAAGTTTTTAAAATTTTTTTCACTCATTTATAATTTTAAAATACTTTTAAAAAAAGTTAAGTTTATTTTTAGTCCTGTAAAAAACTTTAATTATTTTTTTCAAAAATTTTAATTTTTGTTTCACATTTAATTTATTGTAATTTTAACTGATTTTAAAAACATGATGGTTTTTTAAAATGTATTTCATGTTTTGATGTGTTTTTGGGGTGATCTCCATTCATACTTTTGACGGGTCTATCTGTCAAAAGTATGAAGGGAGATTCCCTTCTCCTATTGGCTGGCCTGGCCCACGTGATCCCAGGGACGCTTGCGAACCGCCTGCGCCTCTGGGATACCGTGGGCCCTGCGCATTTCCACTGTGGAGAGGCCCAGGATCGGAAGTGTCCGCACCTCGGGAGCCCTCGGGTCAGTTCATAGGACGCAGGAAGCCTCCTATCGGAAATTACGTGCCAACGTCTCTTCCGAAAGACGGCACCTCCGACAGTGCGGCGCTCCCTCATCGCTGCACTGGGAGTGTCGGCCTGGATTTTGGTGCTCAAGTCACTGGAGTGGGATTCGAACCCACGACCTTCTGACTCAGAGGGCAGAGAGTGTGACCCACTGAGCCGTGCCTGGCAGCTCAGGAGTCTGTGTTTGGCGTGAATCAGCTATCGATGTTTCCACTTTTAGCCAGCCTTTTGCTTTTCCCTTCCCACACCTCCCCCAACAAGCTCTCCAGATTGAGAGTGCCAGTGGGATTGTTAACCGATCAGGACTTCGGTTGAACTGAAGGGGACGGAAGGTGAGCTACATCTCTCCGTGAATCTTAAGCCCGTATCCTAACTCGCACCAAGTCCCGTTCACCCATCACCCCCTGCCCCTCGCTAACCTACACTGGCTCCCGGCCCGACAACACCTCAATTTTAAAATCCTCAGCCTTGTTTTCTGTTCCTGCCATGGCCTCGCCTCTCCCTATCTCTGTAACCTCCTCCAGCCTTGCAAACCCCTCAGAATAAGGGGTCGGTCATTTAGGACTGAGAAGAGGAGAAATTTCTTCACTCAGAGGGTGGTGAATCTTTGGAATTCTCTGCCCCAGAGGCCTGTGGAGGCTCAGTCGTTGAGTATATTCAGGACTGAGATCGATAGATTTTTGGATGTTAAAAGAATCGAGGGATATGGGGATAGTGCGGGAAAGTGGAGTTGAGGTAGAAGATCAGCCTTGATCTTATTGAATGGCGGAACAAGCTCAAGGGGTCGAATGGCCGACTCCTGCTCCTATTAGCACAATTCAAAAAGTGACAAGAGGAAGCAGCTGATTGGGTGAGTACTTATACTACTCTATAGTTTGACAGTTAAGGTTAATAGTTTATAAAGTTTAGAAGGTCTTAATTTTTGTGGTTATAGTTTCTAAGGTCTCTGTTGTGTAGCGGGGAGTGCTAGTAAACAAGGGCCCTTGAGTATATCATTTAATTGTAGTGTAATTAGTGGTATTGATTTGATTTAATTTAAATTAATTAAAGGGTAAGTCATGGCAGCACAGCTCAGCCCTGTGGCATGCTCCTCCTGCACTATGTGGGAAATCAGGGACACTTCCTGTGTACCTGACGACCATGTGTGTGGGAAGTGTATCCAGCTGCAGCTACTGGCAGACCGCATTGCGGCGCTGGAGCTGCAAATGGATACATACTGGAGCATTTGCGATGCTGAGGACATCGTGGATAGCACGTTTGATGAGTTGGTCACACCGCAGGTAAATGCTGCACAGGCAGGAAGGGAATGGGTGACCGCCAGGCAGAGTAGTAGTCGCAGGCAGGTAGTGCAGGGGTCCCCTGTGGACATCCCACTCTCATATTGTTGGGGGAGATGGCTTATCGGGGGAAGGCAGCAGCAACCAACTTCTTGGCACCATGGGTGGTTCTGCTGCACAGGATGGGAGGAAAAAGAGCGGGAGAACTATAGTGATGGGGGATTCTATTGTAAGGGGAATAGATAGGCATTTCTGCGGCTGCAAACGAGACTCCAGGATGGTATGTTGCCACCCTGGTGCAAGGGTCAAGGATGTCTCGGGGCGGCTGCAGGGCATTCTGGAGGGGGAGGGTGAACAGCCAGTTGTCGTGGTGCATATAGGTACCACGATATAGGTAAAACACGGGATGAGGTCCTAAAAGCTGAATATAGGGAGTTAGGAGGTAAATTAAAAAACAGGACCTCAAAGGTAGTAATCTCAGGATTGCTACCAGTGCCACGTGCTAGTCAGAGTACAAATAGAAGGATATTTCAGATGAATACGTGGCTAGAGGAATGGTGCAACGGGGAGGGATTCAAATTCCTGGGACATTGGAATCGGTTCTGGGGGAGGTGGGACCAGTACAAACTAGACGGTTTGCACCTGGGCAGGACTGGGACCGATGTCCTAGGGGGAGTGTTTGCTGGTGCTGTTGGGGAGGGTTTAAACTAAAATGGCAGGGGGTTGGGAACCTGTGCAGGGAGACAGAGGAAAGGGAAGCAAGGGTAGAAACAAAAGACAGGAAGGAGAAAAGCAAAAGTGGAAGGCAGAGAAATCAAGGGTGTAAATCAAACAGGGCCACAGTAAATAATAATTCTAAAAGGACTAAGAGTGTTAAAAAAACAAGCCTGAAGGCTTTATGTCTTAATGCGAGGAGCATTCGTAATAAGGTGGATGAATTAGCTGCGCAAATAGATGTAAACGGATATGATATAATTGGGATTACGGAGACATGGCTCCAGGGTGAACAAGGCTGGGAATTCAACATCCAGGGGTATTCAATATTCAAGAAGGACAGGCAAAAAGGAAAAGGAGTTGGGGTAGCATTGCTGGTTAAAGAGGAGATTAAGACAATAGTAAGGAAGGATATTAGCTCTGATGATGTGGAATCTGTATGGGTAGAGCTGAGAAATACCAAGGGGCAGAAAATATTAGTGGGAGTTGTATACAGACCCCCAAACAGTAATGCTGAGGTTGGGGATGGCATTAAACAGGAAATTAGAGACGTGTGCAATAAGGGCACAGCAGTTATCATGGGTGACTTTAATCTACATATAGATTGGGCTAACCAGATTAGTAACAATACTGTGGAGGAGGAATTCCTAGAATGTATACGGGATGGTTTCCTGGACCAATATGTCGAGGAACCAACTAGAGATCAGGCCATCTTAGACTGGGTATTATGTAATGAGAAAGGATTAATTAGCAATCTTGTTGTGTGAGGCCCCTTGGGGAGGAGAGACCATAATATGATAGAATTCTTCATTAAGATGGAGAGTGAAGTGGTTGACTGAGTCTAGGGTCCTGAATTTAAATAAAGGAAACTACGATGGTATGAGGCACGAGTTGGCTAGGATGGATTGGGGAATGTTACTTAAAGGGTTGACGGTGGATAGGCAATGGCAAACATTTAAAGATCGCATCGATGAACTACAGAATTTGTTCATCCCTGTTTGGCATAAAAATAAAACCAAAAAGGTGACTCAACTGTGGCTAACAAGGGAAATTAAGGATAGCATAAGATCCAAGGAGAGGACATATAAATTGGCCAGAAAAAGCAGCAAACCTGAGGATTGGGAGCAGTTTAGGATTCAGCAAAGGACAAAGGGATTAATTAAGAGGGGAAAATAGAATATGAGAGTAAGCTTGCAGGGAACATAAAAACTGACTGTAAAAGCTTCTATAGATATGTGAAGAGAAAAAGATTGGTGAAGTCAAGCGTAGGTCCCTTGCAGTCAGAATCAGGGGAATTTATAATGGGAACAAAGAAATGGCAGACCAATTAAATATATACTTTGGTTCTGTCTTCACAAAGGAGGACACAAATAACCTCCCAGAGATGTCGGGGAACATTGAGTCTAATGAAAGGGAGGAACTGAATGAAATCAGTATTTGTAGGGAAATGGTGTCAGGGAAATTGACGGGATTGAAGGCCGATAAATCCCCAGGGCCTGATAATCTATATTCTAGGGTACTTAAGGAAGTGGCCCTAGAAATAGTAGATGCATTGCTGGTCATCTTCCAAAATTCTATAGACTCTGGAACAGTTCCCATGGATTGGAGGGTAGCTAATGTAACCCCACTATTTAAAAAAGGTGGTAGAGAGAAAACGGGGAATTATAGACCGGTAAGCCTGACATCGGTAGTGGGGAAAATGCTAGAGGCCAATATAAAAGATGTAATAGCAGAGCACTTGGAAAACAGTGACAGGATTGGACAAAGTCAACATGGATTTACAAAAGGTAAATCATGATTGACTAATCTACTGGAATTTTTTGAGGATGTAACTGGTAGAATAGGTAAGGGAGAACCAGTGGATGTGGTGTATTTGGACTTTTAGAAGGCTTTCGATAAGGTCCCGCATAAGAGATTAGCGTGCAAAGTTAAAGCACGTGGGATTGGGGGTAAGGTACTGACTTGGATAGAGAACTGGTTGGCAGACAGGAAGCAAAGAGTTGGAATAAACGGGTCTTTTTCCGAGTGGCAGGCAGGGACTAGTTGGGTACCGCAGGGATCAGTGCTAGGACCCCAGCTATTCACAATATATATTAATGATCTAGACGAGGGAACTAGATGTAATATCTCCAAGTTTGCAGATGACACAAAGCTGGGTGGGCGTGTGTGCTGTGAGGAGGATGCAGAGAAACTCCAGTATGATTTGGACAGGATGGGTGATTGGGCAGATGCACGGCAGATGCAGTATAATGTGGATAAATGCGAGGTTATCCACTTTGGTGGCAAAAACAGGAAGGCAGATTATTATCTGAACGGCAATAGATTGGGAAAAGGGGAAGTGCAACGAGACCTGGGTGTCCTTGTGCACGAGTCGCTGAAGGTAAGCATGCAGGTTCAAATATTTTTTTATTCAAAAACAATAATACCTGTACAACTCATCAATTACATAGTAAATCCATTACATTCATCCATCCCAGTAAAAAATAAAGGCTTAAAAACAGCCTTATACTTAATATAAATGCAATGATTAATTTTACAAATAATCAATAATATTTACAGTACAAATACCCTTAAACAATACCACACAACTTTTTAGATTTAAAATAATAAATCTCAAAGTTAACTCCACATAAAACAAAAACCATTTCAACACCAGTGTACAAACACATAGCACCATCATAATCCAATTAAATGCTACAGATAACATTTATTCCAATAAACCAAGAAAAAACCCGTTTTACGCCAGTCCTACTGGCATTGAGCATGCAGGTGCAGCAGGTGGTTAAGAAGACAAATAGTATGTTGGCCTTCATAGCGAGAGGATTCGAGTACAGGAGCAAGGATGTCGTGCTGCAGTTGTACAAGGCCTTGGTGAGACCACACCTTGAGTATTGTGTGCAGTTTTGGTCGCCTTATCTGAGGAAGGATGTTCTTGCCATGAAGGGAGTGCAGCGAAGATTCACCAGACTGATACCTGGGATGGCAGGGATGACGTATGAAGAGAGATTGGGTCGATTAGGCTTATATTCACTAGAGTTTCGAAGAATAAGAGGGGATCTCATTGAAACTTATAAAATTCTAACAGGACGAGACAGACTAGATGCAGGAAGGATGTTCCCGATGACGGGGGAGTCCAGAACCAGAGGTCACAGTCTAAGGATAAGGGGTAAGCCATTTAGGACAGAAATGAGGAGGAATTTCTTCACCCAGAGAGTGGTGAACCTGTGGAATTCTCTACCACAGAAGGCAGTTGAGGCCAATTCATTAAATATATTCAAGAATGAGTTAGATATATTTCTTGAGGCTAAAGGGATCAAGGGATATGGGGAGAAGGCAGGGACAGGGTACTGAGTTTGAATGATCAGCCATGATCTCATCGAATGGCGGAGCAGGCTCGAGGGGCCGAATGGCCTACTCCTGCTCCTATCTTCTATGCTTCTATGTTTATTTCTTATGTACAACCCTCCGAGATCTCTGCGCTCCTCCAATTCTGGCCTCTTGCACATCCTCGATTTTAATCGTTCCACCATTGGCGGCCTGGGCCCTAAGCTCTGGAATTCCCTCCTGAAACCGCTCCACCTCTCTCTCCTCCTTTAAGATGCTCCTTAAAACCTCCCTCAGCCCGAGCTTCTGGTCATCTTCCCTCATATCTCCTTCTGTGGCTTTGTGTCAAAGACCTTTTTACTGATAACGCTCTTGTGAAGCGCTTTGGAACGTTTTACTACATTAAAGGCGTTATAGAAATGCAAGTTGTTGTTGTTGACGTGAATCGGCATTTAACGCGAACATTCTTTCTCTTTTTCAGATGAAAGATCACCTGATCATCATAGGAATCCATACTGGATGCTGTCAGCTCTGCTCGTCCCTGGGATCCTCCTGTGCATGTCGTGTATAATGTGGCTCCTGGTTAAACACAACAGACCAACTGGTGTGTATAGCCCGCTAGCAAATGGTTGTACAATTGTCACATTGCTTACGGACATGAAGGAGAATGTCAGTGCCCAGGGTCCATTCCTGGTCTCTGCTCAATAGGTTTCTCTCACTTTGGCCAGAGTTCGGTATTCGACAATTACCCTCAGGACACTTGGGTGTCAAACGAGCAAAAATTAGCAGGGGTTCTTGCTCCTGAGACTGTCCCATCAAACACTCCCAGGGCAGGTACAGCACGGGTTAGATACAGAGTAAAACTCCCTCTACACTGTCCCATCAAACACTCCCAGGGCAGGTACAGCACGGGTTAGATACAGAGTAAAGCTCACTCTACACTGTCCCATCAAACACTCCCAGGGCAGGTACAGCACGGGTTAGATACAGAGTAAAACTCCCTCTACACTGTCCCATCAAACACTCCCAGTGCAGGTACAGCACGGGTTAGATACAGAGTAAAGCTCACTCTGCACTGTCCCATCAAACACTCCCAGGGCAGGTACAGCACGGGTTAGATACAGAGTAAAGCTCCCTCTACACTGTCCCATCAAGCACTCCCAGGGCAGGTACAGCACGGGTTAGAGACAGAGTAAAGCTCCCTCTACACTGTCCCATCAAACACTCCCAGGGCAGGTACAGCACGGGTTAGATACAGAGTAAAGCTCCCTCTACACTGTCCTCCAATCCCGACTTCAGGTGGAAGTGACGTCAATAATTTAGCTGTTAGAACCAAGGTGCTAGATCCAATTTGCGGCTCAGCAATCCAACAGTCCGGATCTCTGCTCCAACAGGCCCCTTTCTCTCTCTGTCTATTATATTGACCCTCCTATGATCAGTCCCTCTCTGAACCTTCCACTCTTGTTGCTCCTGAGCTCCAGATATCACGCCAATCATTGTACGCACTCTCCGTGCTCCTTGGATCCTCAAGATGTTGAAAATAAAGACTCACTGACCAGTCGCCGACTTGTTCTACCCCAGCGGTCCTCCCCTTCCTTTCTATATTTCTATAGACACAAATGGCATCAAGGGGTATGGGGAGAGAGCGGGAATATGGTATTGAGATAGAGGATCATATTGAATGTCGGAGCAGGCTCGAAGGGCCGAATGGCCTCCTCCTGCTCCTATTTTCTGTGTTTCTAACCTACGGCCCTTTTAAGCCAGATACAGGCCAGCCATGATCTCATTGACTCGAGGGGCTGAATGGCCTCCTCCTGTGCCGAAACTCATTGCTGCCAAGCCATTGCATCTTCTGATCAGCCCTACGCTGAGTTAGGGAAGATTCAGGAGCTGTTGAAACTGTGCGGGACTTTGTTTTAAGGGGCGGATATGGAGACCCCAATGGCCTTTGACTCCTTCCCCCAACCCCTGCGTTCATTCCTGTCTGCTGATATTTGTGCAATTCTTGCAGGAGTGAGATCAGAATCACAGGAGGCCGGAGAAGCTGATGAACATTGCTCCCGACCATCGCAGAAGAACAAGGCAAGTTTGTCTTCCTGTTTACAGAGGGCTGTTCAGGTACAGGTGAAGGGCTTTTGCTCCTCGAAGCCTGTTCAGATATAGATTGATCTCACCCCCACCCTCGAGACCAATTTTTACTGTTTGATTCAATGCTCTTCCCTGATCATTTATTTCAGGCGATACATTTCCCGAGATCCTGGGGCCTGCAGTTCATTTCTTTGCGACCCTTGTATCATAAATGCTGTTGTTTGGGATTTAGGGATATCTCCGGTTGTTTTTCTATCTCCGAGCCCTATTCACATGGCGGGGGAGGGGGGGGGGCTGTTAGGAGATTCAGGTGAATCACCGTTTCCAGCCATTAGAAATTCAAGGAATGAGAGAGACACAGGGAGAGACAGAGAAACAGAAAGAATCGGGCGAGTTGCACATCGACAGACAAACTCGCCAAGGCTTCTTCGGCAGCATCTCCCAAACCCACCACCTCCGCCACCTAGAAGGACAAGGGCAGCAGGCGCATGGGAACATCACAACCTCCAAGTTCCCCTCCAAGGAACACTCTTTGTTCCAGTCCTACTCGGGTCCCCTCCCCCACCTCTTTTTCCGATACATTGATGACTGTATCGGTGCCGTCTCCTGCTCTCGCCCTGAACTAGAAAATTTCATTCACTTTGCTTCCAATTTCCACCCTTCCCTCACCTTCACATGATCCATGTCCGACTCTTCCCTTCCCTTCCTCGACTTCTCCGTCTCTATTTCTGGGGATAGGTTATTGACAGACATTCACTACAAGCCCACTGACTCCCACAGCTACCTGGACTACACTTCCTCCCACCCCGCCTCCTGTAAGGACTCTATTCCATTCTCCCAGTTTCTCCGTCTCCGCCGCATCTGCTCTGACGATGCCACCTTCCATACCAGTGCTTCCGATATGTCTTCCTTTTTCCTCAACCAAGGATTCCCCTCTACTGTGGTTGACACGGCCCTCGACCGTGTCCGTTCTATCTCCCGCACTTCTGCCCTCACCCTTGCCCCTCCCTCCCGGAACCACGATAGAGTTCCCCTTGTCTTCACCTTTCACCCCACCAGCCTCCATATTCAACGGATCATCCTCCGCCATTTCCGCCACCTCCAGCGTGATCCCACCACCAAACGCATCTTCCCCTCACCTCCCCTTTCAGCATTCCGCAGGGACCGCTCCCTCCGCGACACCCTAGTCCACTCCTCTACCACCCCCAGCACCCCTTCCCCTTCACCCGGCACCTTCCCGTGCAAGCGCAGGAGATGCAACACATGCCATTATACCTCCCCCCTTCCCACTGTCCTGGGCCCCAAACATCCCTTCCAGGTGAAACAGCGATTTACTTGTACTTCCTGCAATTTAGTATACTGTATTCACTGCTCACGATGTGGTCTCCTCTACATTGGGGAGACCAAACGCAGATTGTTTGACCGCTTTGCGGAACACCTCCATTCAGTCCGTAAGGGGGACCCTGAGCTCCCGGTGGCCTGTCACTTTAATTCTCCGCTCCACTCCCACTCTGACCTCACCGTCCTCGGCCTATTACACTGTTCCACGGAAGCTCAGCGTAAGCTCGAGGAACAGCACCTCATTTTCGTTTAGGCACCCTGCAGCCCTCTGGACTCAATATCGAGTTCAACAATTTCAGATCATAAACTCGGCCCCCATCACATATATATATTTTTATTTTATTTTTTAATCCACCCTTTTGTTTGGCCTTTTTTTTCTTCCCTTCCCAGAAGCTGGCAGCTGTCCTTCATTCTGCCAGCGCATTTCACACTTCATCTAGCCTCAACCTGTCACATTGCCACCTCCTCTTGCCTTGATTATCTCTTAATGTCTCTCAATGTCTCTTAATCTCTCCTGCCTTCTATCCTACCACTGACCTTCCCTTTTGTTCTTTCATCCCCTCCCCCTTTTCCCAGCTTTATCCTTGCTTTAAATCGATTTCATTTCCTGCTTTTTTCCAGTTCTGACGAAAGGCCTTCGACCTGAAACTTTAACTCTGTTTCTCTCTCCACGGATGCTGCCTGGTCTGCTGAGTTTTTCCAGCATTTTCTGTTGTTAAGTCACACACCATCCTGATTTGGAAATATATCGGCCGATCCTTCATCGTCGCTGGGTCAAAATCCTGGAACTCCCTCCCTAACAGCACTGTGGGAGCACCTTCACCACACGGACTGCAGCGGTTCAAGAAGGTGGCTCACCCCCACCTTCTCAAGGGCAACTAGGGATGGGCAATAAATGCTGGCCTTGCCAGCGATGCCCAGATCCCATGAACGAATAAAAAAAAATGATAGATACCAGTTAGATAGAGAGTAAAGCTCCCCCTACACTGTCCCATCAAAAACTCCCAGGACAGGTACAGCACGGGGTTAGATACAGAGTAAAGCTCCCTCTACACTGTCCCTTCAAACACTCCCAGGGCAGGTACATAGAACATAGAACAGTACAGCACAGTACAGGCCCTTCGGCCCTCGATGTTGTGCCGAGCATTGTCCGAAACCAAGATCAAGCTATCCCACTCCCTATCATTCTGGTGTGCTCCATGTGCTTATCCAATAACCGCTTGAAAGTTCCTAAAGTGTCTGACTCCACTATCACAGCAGGCAGTCCATTCCACACCCCAACCACTCTGAGTAAAGAATCTACCTCGGACATCCCTTCTATATCTCCCCCCATGCACCTTATAGTTATGCCCCCTTGTAACAGCTACATCCACCCGAGGAAATAGTCTCTGAACATCCACTCTATCTATCCCCCTCATCATCTTATAAACCTCTATTAAGTCGTCTCTCATCCTCCTCCGCTCTAAAGAGAAAAGCCCTAGCTCCCTCAATCTTTCCTCATAAGACCTCCCCCCCCCCAAACCAGGCAGCATCCTGGTAAATCTCCTTTGCACTCTTTCCAATGCTTCCACGTCCTTCCTATAGTGAGGTGACCAGAACTGCACACAATATTCCAAATGTGGTCTCACCAAGGTCCTGTACAGTTGCAGCATAACCTCACGGTTCTTAAACTCAAACCCCTTGTTAATAAACGCTAACACACTATAGGCCTTCTTTACTGCTCTATCCACTTGAGTGGCAACCTTCAGAGATCTGTGGATATGAACCCCCAGATCCCTCTGTTCCTCCACGTTCCTCAGAACCCTGCCGTTGACCCTGTAATCCTTATTCAAATTTGCCCTACCAAAATGAATCACCTCGCACTTATCAGGGTTAAATTCCATCTGCCATTTTTCGGCCCAGCTCTGCATCCTATCAATGTCTCTTTGCAGCCTACAACAGCCCTCCACCTCATCCACTACTCCACCAATCTTGGTGTCATCAGCAAATTTACTGATCCACCCTTCAGTCCCCTCCTCCAAGTCATTGATAAAAATCACAAACAGCAGAGGACCCAGCACCGACCCCTGTGGCACACCGCTGGTAACTGGTCTCCAGTCCGAAAATTTTCCATCCACCTTCTATGAGATAGCCAGTTACTTATCCAATCGGCCAAATTTCCCTCTATCACACAACTCCTTACTTTCTTCATGAGCCGACCATGGGGAACGTTATCAAACGCCTTACTAAAATCCATGTATACGACATCAACTGCTCTACCTACATCTACACACTTAGTTACCTTCTCAAAGAATTCAATCAAATTTGTTAGGCAAGACTTACCCTTCACGAATCCGTGTTGACTATCCCGGATTAAGTTGCATCTTTCCAAATGGTCATAAATCCCATCCCTCAGGACCTTTTCCACTATCTTACCAACCACCGAAGTAAGACTAACCGGCCTATAATTACCAGGGTCATTCCTATTTCCTTTCTTGAAGAGAGGAACAACATTCGCCACTCTCCAGTCCTCTGGCACCATCCCCGTGGACAGTGAGGACCCAAAGAACAAAGCCAAAAGCTCTGCAATCTCCTCCCTTGCCTCCCAAAGAATCCTAGGATATATCCCATCTGGCCCAGGGGACTTATCGACCCTCAGGTTCTTCAAAATTGCTAAAACATCTTCCCTCAGAACATCTACCTCCTCCAGCCTATCCTCCTTTATCACACTCTCATCCTCAAGAACATGGCCCCTCTCCTCGGTGAACACTGACAAAAAGTATTCATTCATCACCTCTCCTATCTCTTCTGACTCCATGCACAAGTTCCCACTACTGTCCTTGACCGGCCCTACCCTCACCCTGGTCATTCTTTTATTTCTCACATAAGAGTAAAAAGCCTTGGGGTTTTCCTTGATCCGACCCGCCAAGGACTTCTCATGCCCCCTCCTAGCTCTCCTAAGCTCTTTTTTTTAGCTCATTCCTTGCTACCTTGTACCCCTCAATTGACCCAACTGAACCTTGTTTTCTCATCCTTCCATACGCTTCCTTTTTTCCTCTTGACTAGACATTCAACCACTTTTGTGAACCATGGTTCTCTCACTCGGCCATTTCCTCCCTGCCTGACAGGGACATACCTATCAAGGACACGCAGTAATTGCTCCATGAAAAAGCTCCACTTTTCGTTTGTGCCTTTCCCTGATAGTTTCTGTTCCCATCTTATGCTCCCTAATTCTTGCCTAATCGCATCATAATTACCCCTCCCCCAATTATAAACCCTGCCCTGCCGTATGGCCCTATCCCCCTCCATTGCAATAGTGAAAGTCACCGAATTGTGGTCACTATCTCCAAAGTGCTCTCCCACATACAAATCAAACACTTGGCCCGGTTCATTACCCAGTACCAAATCCAATGTGGCCCCACCTCTTGTCGGCCTATCCACATATTGTGTCAGGAAACCCTCCTGCACACACTGTGCAAAAACTATCCCATCCGAACTGTTTGACCGATAAAGGTTCCAATCAATATTTGGAAAGTTGAAGTCACCCATGACAACTACTCTGTGACCTCCACACCTATTCATAATCTGCTTTGCAATTTCTTCCTCCACATCTCTATTACTATTTGGGGGCCTGTCGAAAACTCCTAACAACGTGACCGCTCCTTTCCTATTTCTAACTTCAGCCCATATTACCTCAGACGGCAGATCCCCCTCGAACTGCCTTTCTGCCGCTGTTAAACTATCCTTGATTATCAATGCTACTCCTCCACCTTTCTTACCACCTTCCCTACTCTTACTGAAACATCTATACCCCGGAACTTCCAACAACCATTCCTGTCCCTGTTCTAACCATGTCTCCGTAATGGCCACCACATCGTAGTCCCAAGTACCAATCCACGCTCCAAGTTCTCCTACCTTATTCCGGATGCTCCTTGCATTGAAGTAGACACACTTCAAGCCATCTTCCTGTCTGCCGGTACATTCCTGCGACCTTGATACCCTCCTCAGTACCTCCCTACACTCACCACTGGCTCCTGGACTACAGCCCTTTTTCCCATCCCCCTAACAAATTAGTTTAAACCCCCCCGAAGAGCCGTAGCAAATTTCCCTCCCAGGTACAGCACGGGTTAGATACAGAGTAAAGCTCTCTCTACATTGTCCCATCAAACAATCCCAGGGCAGGTACAGCACGGGTTAGATACAGAGTAAAGCTCCCTCTAATCTGTTGCATCAAACACTCCCAGGGCAGGTACAGCACTGGTTAGATACAGAGTAAAGCTCCCTCTACACTGTCACATCAAGCACTCCCAGGGCAGGTACAGCACGGGTTAGATACAGAGTAAAGCTCTCTCTACATTGTCCCATCAAACAATCCCAGGGCAGGTACAGCACGGGTTAGATACAGAGTAAAGCTCCCTCTACACTGTCACATCAAACACTCTCAGGCAGGTACAGATAGACAGACAGTGATAAAGACAGAGAGAGAGAGGTTGAGATGGACAGAAAGGGAAAGAGCCTGAGTTTGACTGTAAAAGCTCTGGGTCTAACTGTCCCATCCGTCTATTACTGTGATGGTTAGCGCATTAATTGCTCTGCCTTCCTGTTCACGGACAGCTCTTATCTGAGATCTGCTGATGTGAGACCTTTGCTGTCTCTGTGGTTAAGTGCCACGTCATTTGGCAACTTTCTCACGCTGCAGCCTTGGAGTAGACAGCTTGTAAACAGGCGTGATTAACCATTTAACGCCCGTGCGATCTGCCCAGCTCCTCAGGGTGAACCGGTGCCAGGCCGATGGGGCGAGGGGGTCTGGCACGCCGTCGCGCAGTGAGAACGCAGTGCCACCGGACAATGCGGCCGCAGCTCAATGCCGAGCGGAATCTGGGAGTCAAGAGATCTACTCGGTAATCCGCCACAGCCCCTCAGAGTGCGGTGAAGATTTGTACACACTAATTGGCTCCTAAACAATAAAGGGGAAAGGAACTGAAGATCGGCTCCAGTTCATGGGATTCGCCCTCCTGCTGGGTAACATTAAGGACCGCGCCCACTCACGAGCATTCAGAGTGAGGGCCAACTGCATAACGTGGGCAATCATTGCCATCATCGGGAGCGAAAACAACAAACCTCAGTGCTTCTCGAAACACTTCGCGACCAATGAAGTACCTTTGAAGCGTAGCCAGTGTTTTATTTTTGTGGGCAAACGCGGCCACCAATTTTGCACACAGCAAGATCCCACCAAACGGCAAATTGAGATAAAATGGACCAGAGAATCTGTTTTTTTTTGGGGTGGTGCTGGTTAAATGAGGAAGGTCAGCCTGGACATTGAGACATCTCCACCACTCTTCCACCAACTGGTGCTGTGGGACCTTTGATACGGACGGGATCAGAGTCTTGGTTTAACATCGCTTCCAGCAAGCCAGCGCTTTCGACGTTGCAGACGCTCTCTCTGTGTTGTGTGAGACGATCAGCCCAGACTGTGCGCCCGTCCTCCGCAACAGGGGCTCCAACCCAGGACTTCTTGACACAGAGGCGAGAGGTTTCACCCGTGAGCTAACCTTGAGCAAAGAGCAGCTGAATAAAGTCCTTCTGGAAAATCCACATGCAATTGTCTTCTTGAAATTAAATGAAGAGGATGTCTCATTAATCTCATGGGGAGGGTGTTACCTCAGGAAGCTGGATAAACAAATGAGGGAGAAAGGAATAGAAGGATATGCTGGCGGTGTTAGATGGAGAAGGGTGCTGGGAGGAGGATCGGGTGGAGCGTAAACATAGACCTTGGGCCGAATGGCCTGTTTCTGTGCTGTAAATTCGATGTAGTCTGATTGGGGGGGGGTGGTTGGGAATCTCATGGGGGTCTCGGTGATCACACGGGGGGAGTCAGTGATCACACTGTTGATGTTCATGTACAGAGGGACCTGGGTGTCCCTGTACACCAGTCACTGAAATCAAACATGCAGGTGCAGCAAGCAGTTAGGAAGGCAAATGGTATGTTGGCCTTCATTGCAAGAGGATTTGCGTACAGGAGCAAGGATGTCTTGCAACAGTTATACAGGGCCTTGGTGAGACCACACCTGGAGTACTGTGTGCAGTTTTGGTCTCCTTACCTAAGAAAGGATATACTTGTCATAGAGGGAGTGCAGCGAAGGTTCACCAGACTGATTCCTGGGATGGCAGGACTGTCGTATGAGGAGAGATTGGGTCGACTAGGCCTGTATTCACTAGATTTTAGAAGAATGAGAGGGGATCTCATTGAAACGTATAAAATTCTGACAGGGCTAGACAGACTGGATGCAGGGAGGATGTTTCCCCTGGTTGGGGGGGTCTAGAATGAGGGGGTCACAGTCTCAGGATACGGGGTAGGACATTTAGGACTGAGATGAGGAGAAATGTCTTCACTCAGAGGGTGGTGAACCTGTGGAATTCTCTACCACAGAAGGCTGTGGAGGCCAAGTCACTGAATATATTTAAGAAGCAGATCGATAGATTTCTAGACACAAAAGGCATCAAGGGGTATGGGGAGAAAGCGGGAATATGGTATTGAGATAGAGGATCAGCCATGATCATATTGAATGGCGGAGCAGGGCCTAATGGCTGACTCCTGCTCCTATTTTACTATGTTTCTATGTTTCAGAGATCACACGGGGGGTCTCAGTGATCACATGGGGGGGGTAGCACACTCGCCTCTGAGTCAGAAGGTCGTGGGTTCAAGTCCCACTCCAGGGACTTCAGCACAAAAATCCAGACCGACACTCCAGTGCAGTACTGAGGGAGCGCCGCACTGTCAGAGTGGCAGTACTGAGGGAGCGCCGCACTGTCGGAGGGGCAGTACTGAGGGAGTGCCGCACTGTCGGAGGGGCAGTACTGAGGGAGCGCCGCACTGTCGGAGGGGCAGTACTGAGGGAGCTGTCAGAGTGGCAGTACTGAGGGAGCGCCGCACTGTCGGAGGGGCAGTACTGAGGGAGTGCCGCACTGTCAGAGGGGCAGTACTGAGGGAGTGCTGCACTGTCAGAGGGGCAGTACTGAGGGAGCGCCGCACTGTCAGAGGGGCAGTACTGAGGGAGCGCCGCACTGTCGGAGGGGCAGTACTGAGGGAGTGCCGCACTGTCAGAGGGGCAGTACTGAGGGAGTGCCGCACTGTCAGAGGGGCAGTACTGAGGGAAACATAGTTAGGAACAGGAGTAGGCCATTCAGCCCCTCGAGCCTGTTCTGCCAGTTAATGAGATTATGGCTGATCATCCAAATTCAGAACCCTGTCCCTGCTTTCTCCCCATATCCCTTGATCCCTTTAGCCTTAAGAAATATATCTAACTCCTTCTTGAATCTATTTAATGAATTGGCCTCAACTGCCTTGTGTGGTAGAGAATTCCACAGGTTCACCACTCTCTGGGTGAAGAAATTCCTCCTCATCTCAGTCCTAAATGGCTTACCCCTTATCCTTAGACTGTCACCCCTGGTTCTGGATTCCCCCGCCATCGGAAACATCCTTCCTACATCTAGATCAGGTGACCAAAATTGCGCACAATTCTCAAGGTATGGTGTCACCAAGGCCCTGTACAACTGCAGCAAGACATCCTTGTTCCTGTACTCAAACCCTCTCGCTACGAAGGCCAACATACCATTTGCCTTCTTAACCGCCTGCTGCACCTGCATGCTTACCTTCAGCGACTGGTGCACAAGGACACCCAGGTTTCGTTGCACTTCCCCTTTTCCCAATCTATTGCCGTTCAGATAATAATCTGTCTTCCTGTTTTTGCCACTGAAGTGGATAACTTTGCATTTATCCACATTATACTGCATTTGCCATGCATCTGCCCAATCACCCAACCTGTCCAAATCATACTGGAGTTTCTCTGCATCCTCCTCACAGCACACACGGCCACCCAGCTTTGTGTCGTCTGCAAACTTGGAGATATTACATGTAGTTCCCTCGTCTAGATCATTTATATATATTGTGAATAACTGGGGTCCTAGCACCGATCCCTGCGGTACCCCACTAGTCACTGCCTGCCACTCGGAAAAAGACCCGTTTATTCCAACTCTTTGCTTCCTGTCTGCCAACCAGTTCTCTATCCAAGTCAGTACCTTACCCCCAATCCCATGTGCTTTAACTTTGCACGCTAATCTCTTATGCGGGACCTTATCGAAAGCCTTCTGAAAGTCCAAATACACCACATCCACTGGTTCTCCCTTATCTATTCTACCATTTACATCCTCAAAAAATTCCAGTAGATTAGGCAAGCATGATTTACCTTTTGTAAATCCATGTTGACTTTGTCTGATTCTGTCACTGTTTTCCAAGTACTCTGCTATTAAATCTTTTATAATGGCCTCTAGCATTTTCCCCACTGCCGATATCAGGCTTACCGGTATTAGGGAGGCACAGACTCGATGGGCCCCCTTCTGAGCTGTACAATTCTATGAGCAGATAGGTGGAGTGTGGAATTCAATATAAGGAATTGCAAAGTGCTTCACATGGGGACAAACAATCCAGGAAGGGCCTATTACTTAAATGGAAAGAGAACAATGTGCATGGAAAATGAAAGAGATCCCGCTTGATAATAAATTGAAGCAACCGCAACACAGCTGGGTGGCAGTGAGTAAAGCACGTCAGATGTTGGGATGTATTAAAAGGTTCAATATTTAGGTAGTCCCGCCGCTTTATAAATCATTGATGCGGCACACTTAGCATACTGTGTGCAGTTCTGGTCGCCTTATATGAGGAAGGATGTTCTTGCCATGGAGGGAGTGCAGCGAAGATTCACCAGACTGATACCTGGGATGGCAGGAATGACATATGAGGAGAGATTGGGTCGATTAGGCTTATATTCGCTCGAGTTTAGAAGAGTGAGAGGGGATCTCATTGAAACTTATAAAATTCTAACAGGACTGGACAGACTAGATGCAGGAAGGCTGTTCCCGATGGCCGGGGAGTCCAGAACCAGGGGTCACAGTCTAAAGATAAGGGGTAAGCCATTTAGGACTGAAATGAGGAGGAATTTCTTCACCCAGCGAGTGGTGAAGCTGTGGAATTCTCTAACACAGAAGGCAGTTGAGGCCAAGTCATTAAATATATTCAAGAATGAGTTAGATATATTTCTTTAGGCTAAAGGGATCAAGGGATATGGAGAGAAAGCAGGGACAGGGTACTGAATTTGGATGATCAGCCATGATCTCAAGAAATGGCGGAACAGGCTCGAAGGGCCAAATGGCCTACTCCTGCTCCTATCTTCTATGTTTCTATTTAATATATTCAAATCCCCCTGTAGCTCATCCTGGTCAGTTTTGGAGTCTACCACCTTCAGTTGCTTTATATCATCTGCAAACGTGGCCACTGTGCTGGTGACTCCGAGCTACAGATCATTTATCAAGATATTAAACAAAAGAGGTCCCGAAACAGACCCCCTGTGAGACCCCACTGCCAACATTCTCCCAGGCTGATGACAGTCCCTGTACCTCGCTGGAAGGAGATTCAATGGGTGGGTGGAGTCCCTGATAGGGGAGAGTGTACATGGGCTGTGGAAGGAGATTAAATGGGTGGGTAGAGTCCCTGATAGGGGAGAGTGTACATGGGCTGTGGGAGGGGATTAAATGGGTGGGTAGAGTCCCTGATAGGGGAGAGTGTACATGGGCTGTGGAAGGAGATTAACTGGGTGGGTAGAGTCCATGATATGGTAGGATTGTAGGCTTCGCAAAATCCCCCAGAAACTCGAATAGAACCCTAAAGGGGGTGATTTTTGGATCTTAACACGAATTTGGAATGGTGGGGCCGAAATGAAGGAATTTTAGGTCAAAACCTCAGTTTTGGACATTTTGAAAGGATCAAGGAAGAAAAAGCCCTGAGGAAAATGACTTTGGATGATACTATACCTTTTAAAAAGGGCCATTGGGTAAACCTGCAGTCACAGAAACACAGGCTGTGGGAAGGGGTGTGGTGAGGCAGTGGACAGCTTTCAGTAATTGGGACCAAATGCAGCTGTCTGGGAGATGTTTGCACTGTCATCCAACCAAGGAGGAAGAGCCTCATCCAAAACCTCACAAACACATTCAAAAATGAATAAACCAAGACCCCTTTTTGAAATCTCCAGGTCTAGACAGGATACTGGAAGTCTGAAAACAATTCCTAACAAATAAAACTGCCAGTACACAGTTTCATAGCCCATCATCCCATCAAAACCCGATTAGCCAAGTATCGAACGGAACAGTTTAACAAGCCCGCCAAAACCTAAGACAAAAGAAGCGAAATTTGGCGCGTAGATAGAGGCCCTGTCTCAATGGAAGACATCGGTAGCCATCAGGACAAGTTAACACAAAGTTAAAGTCATCAGACTTAACGAGCCCGCCAAAACCTAAGACAAAAGAAGCGAGATTTGGCGCGAAGATAAACAGGCCTCAACTGAAACCTAAATCACTTTAACGCGAAATCGATTAGTAAAACAGTTTTGGCGCGAAGAACACAATAGACCTGAACAGTATAATTGAGGGCCTAATCCCCCAAGAAAGCCGCACAGGTTCAACACACATGACACGAGGGCGACACCAGAGCCAAGCAACAAGGAACGAGTCACAAGAAGAACCTTCGGAAGGCAGGCAGGCCTAAAGCCACGGGCAAGAAGACACGAGGAACCGTCTGTTCAAGCCGTGCGGTTTGTTACAACACTATACTAAAAGTTAGTTCAAGGCTGTCCAGAGAGGCAGTTTAAAGTTAGTAACAGTACCGAGGCATGCAAGGACAACACGCCACAGTAAGGGGGGGGTCATCGATGGACCCGACTGGGAAAAAGGTTCCCAACGCCTCGCAGCAACCAAGGCCCCACGAACCAACCAACACAACGCCACCGGCCAACCAGGTGCGAACCAGGCTGTCGCGACCACCGAAAGACCAAACACCAGGAAAAACCGAAGTCACGCAAGTTTCCACGCTACAAACTATTCCTGACTTACCCCTGGGTAAGATTTTTCCTTAAAAAACTCTGAACCCTACCTCTAACGAAGAAAATTTGGGTACTCACCTGATAGATCCACATACGCACCTTACCGTTTCAGCGGACAGACCCAAACTGACCTGGAGTGCAGCTGAAGTCTTCCACCACGTCCGGGGTACGGCAGGCCCCAACAACCAAAAACCCCAGTGAACCCCGAAATCGCAAAATACCTCAACTGTCAAGAACTGTCATTTGGTGAGCATTATCCCTGGTCCTCTGAAATCAAACCTAGCTAGGCAGTGGGATTGGGAGGGATAAGGGATTTTTGTATACTGTAATTCTCCCTCGCCTGTACCGTGTGTTCTCCAACCTGTGTTTAAGTATTAAGTATACTTTAAGATTGTTTGTGTTGTATTTACCTTTTTCTTGAATAAAAGTCAAAGTTCTTTCATCAAAACCTGTTGTCCACTGCACCTTTGTTCACGACCCCCAAAGAAGTCCAAGGTCTAGAACCAGGGGTGTGGGAGCGATTCGAACCGCTCACTGAGTCAGAGGTGAAGCTGACCCTACCACACCACCCCCTACAGCATCTACATGGGCTGAGGAAGGAGATTAAATGGGTAGGAAGAGTCCCTGATAGGGTAGAGTGTACATGGGCTGTGGGTTGAGATTAAATGGGTGGGTAGAGTCCGTGATAGGGGAGAGTGTACATGGGCTGTGGGAGGAGATTAAGTGGGTGGGGAGAGTCAGTGAAAGGGGAGAGTGTACATGGGCTGTGGGAGGAGATTAAGTGGGTGGGGAGAGTGTACATGGGCTGTGGGAGGAGATTAAATGGGTGGGTAGAGTCCGTGATAGGGGAGACTGTACATGGGCTGTGGGAGGAGATTAAGTGGGTGGGGAGAGTCAGTGAAAGGGGAGAGTGTACATGGGCTGTGGGAGGAGATTAAGTGGGTGGGGAGAGTGTACATGGGCTGAGGAAGGGGATTAAATGGGTGGGTATTACATAGAATTACATAGAATTTTCAGCCATTGGGCCCAACCAGTCCGTGCCGGTGTTTATGCTCCACACGAGCCTCCTCCCACTCCTCTTCATCTCACCCCATCAGCTTATCCTTCTACTCCTTCCTCCCTGCTGTGTTTATCTAGCTTCCCCTTAAATGCATCTACGCTATTCGCTTTAACTACTCCTTGTGGAAGCGTGTTCCACATTCCCGCACCCTCTGGGTAAAAAAGTTTCTCCTGAATTCCTTGGATTCATTAGTGACAATCTTATATTGATGGCCCCTAGTTCTGGTCTCCCCCACAAGTGGAAACATCTTCTCTACGTCTACCCTATCGAACCCCTTCATTATCTTAAATACTTCTACCAGGTCACCCCTCAGTCTACTGGTTTTTAGAGAAAAGAGCCCCAGCCCGTTCAGTCTTTCCTGATAGGTATAACCTCTCAGTTCTGGTATCCTCCTTTTTTGCACCTTCTCCAGTGCCTCTATATTGTTTTTATGATATGGAGACCAGAACTGTGCGCAGAGCTCCAAGAGTGGTCTAACCAAGGTTCGAGACAAGTTTAACATAACTTCTCTTCTTTTCAATTCTATCGCTGCTGAAATGAACCCCAGTGCTTTGTTTGGTTCTTGTAGTTTGTCAAGTCCTCCTCAGTATTAACTACACCTCCCAATTTAGTGTCGTCCACAAATTTTGAAATTGTACTTCTGATTTACAGGAGTCATACCTAGCACAAAGGCAGACGGTTTTTGGAGGTCAATCATCTCAGCCCCAGGACATCGCTGCAGGAGTTCCTCAGGGCAGTGTCCGAGGCCCAACTATCTTCAGCTGCTTCATCAATGAGCTTCCCTCCATCTTAAGGTCAGAAGTGGGGATCTTCGCTGATGATTGCACAGAGTTCAATTTCATTCGCAATTCCTCAGATAATGAAGCAGTCTGTGCCGGCATGTACCACAACTTGGACAGCATTCAGGCTTGGGCTGATAAGTGGCAAGCAGCATTCACGTCACAGAAGCATCAGGCAATGATCACCTCCAGCAAGAGACAGTCTAACCACCTTCCCTTGAAATTCCACGGCATTAACATCGCCAAATCCCCCACCATCAACATCCTGGGGGTCACCAGTGACCAGAAACTTAACTGGAACAGCCACATAAATACTGTGGAAACAAGAGCAGGTCAGAGGCTGGATATTCTGCGGCAAGTGTCTCACCTCCTGACTCCCCAAAGCCTTTCCACCATCTACAAGGCACAAATAAGGAGTGTGATGGAATACTCTCCACTTGCCTGGATGAGTGCAGCTCCAACAACACTCAAGAAGCTCGACACCATCCAGGACAAAGCAGCCCACTTCATCGGCACCCCATCCACCACCTTAAACATTCACTCCCTCCACCACCGGCGCACCGTGGCTGCAGTGTGCACCATCTACAAGATGCACTGCAGCAACTCGCCAAGGCTTCTTCGACAGCACCTCCCAAACCCGAGACCTCTACCACCTAGAAGGACAAGGGCAGCAGGCGCATGGGAACACCACCACCTCCAAGTTCCCCTCCAAGTCACACACCATCCTGTTTTGGAAATATATCACCGATCCTTCATCGTCACTGGGTCAAAATCCTGGAACTCCCTCCCTAACAGCACTGTGGGAGTACCATCACCACACGAACTGCAGCGGTTCAAGAAGGCGGTTCACCACCACCTTCTCAAGGGCAACTAGGGATGGGCAATAAATGCTGGCCTTGCCAGCAATGCACACATGCTGAAAAATGATTTAAAAACATGGAAGGGGTAGGATCCATGATAAGGTAGAGTGTACATCGATTGTGGAATGAAATTAAATGGGTGGGTAGAGTCCACGATAGGGTAGAGTTTACTTGGGATGTGGGAGGAGATTATATATGTGCATAGAGTCCATGATAGGGTAGAGCGTACATGGGCTGTGGAAACATTGAGATTAAGTCAGTTGGCAATAAACTCTCCTTGCTCCTTTTCACTGGGGTACAGTTCCACAGGCAATGTCACTCACTGGGGTACAGTTCCACAGACACTGACTCTCACTGGGGTACAGTTCCACAGACACTGAATCTCACTGGGGTACAGTTCCACAGACACTGACTCTCACTGGGGTACAGGTCAACGGGCACTGAATCTCACTGGGGTAAAGTTCCACGGGCACTGACTCTCACTGGGGTACAGTTTCACAGACACTGACCCTCACTGGGGTACAGTCCCACAAGCATTGACTCTCACTGGGGTACAGTTCCACAGATACTGACTCTTACTGGGGTACTGTTCCTCAGACCCTGACTCTCACTGGGGTACAGTTCCACAGGCATTGACTCTCACTGGGGTACAGTTCCACAGACACTGACTCTCACTGGGGTAGTTCCATGGGCACTGACTCTCACTGGGGTACAGTTCCACAGTCACTGACCCTCACTAGGGTACAGTTCCATGGGCACTGACTCTCACTGAGGTACGGGTTTCACAGACATTGACTCTCACTGGGGTACTGTTCCAGAGACACTGACACTCACTTGTTTTACAGTTCCACAGACACTGACTCTCACTGGGGTACAGTTCCACAGGCACTGACTCTCACTGCAGTACAGTTCCACAGGCACTGACTCTCACTGGGGTACAGTTCCACAGACACTGACTCTCACTGCAGTACAGTTCCACAGGCACTGACTCTCACTGGGGGACAGTTCCACAAACACTGACTCTCACTGGGGTACAGTTCCACAGACACTGACTCTCACTGGGGTACGGTTCCACAGACACTGACACTCACTGGGGTACAGTTCCACAGACACTGACTCTCACTGGGGTACAGTTCCACAGACACTGACTCTCACTGGGGTACATTCCACAGACACTGACTTTCACTGGGGTACAGCTCCACAGACACTGACTCTCACTGGGGTACAGTTCCACAGGCAGTGACTCTCACTGGGGTACAGTTCCACAGACACTGACTCTCACTGCGGTACAGTTCCACAGACACTGATTCTCACTAGACACTGACTCTCACTGGGGTATGGATTCCATAGTCACTGGCTCTCACTGGGGTACAGTTCCACAGGCAATGTCACTCACTGGGGTACAGTTCCACAGACACTGACTCTCACTGGGGTACAGTTCCACAGACACTGACTCTCACTGGGGTGCAGTCCCGCGGGCACTGACTCTCACTGGGGTACAGTTCCACAGACACTGACCCTCACTGGGGTACAGTTCCATGGGCACTGACTCTCACTGGGGTACAGTTCCACAGACACTGACTCTCACTGGGGTACAGTTCCATGGGCACTGACTCTCACTGCGGTACAGTTCACAGACACTGACTCTCACTGGGGTACAGTTCCACAGACACTGACTCTCACTGGGGTACAGTTCCACAGCCACTGACTCTCATTGAGGTACTGTTCCACAGACACTGATTCGCAGTGGGGTACAGTTCGATGGGCACTGACTCTCACTGAGGTACAGTTCCACAGGCACTGATTCTCACTGGGGTACAGTTCCACAGGCACTGACTCTCACTGGGGTACAGTTCCATAGACACTGACTCTCACTGGGGTACAGTTCCACAGGCACTGACTCACACTCGGGTACAGTTCCACAGACACTGATTCTCACTAGACACTGACTCTCACTGGGGTATGGATTCCATAGTCACTGGCTCTCACTGGGGTACAGTTCCACAGGCAATGTCACTCACTGGGGTACAGTTCCACAGACACTGACTCTCACTGGGGTACAGTTCCACAGACACTGACTCTCACTGGGGTGCAGTCCCGCGGGCACTGACTCTCACTGGGGTACAGTTCCACAGACACTGACCCTCACTGGGGTACAGTTCCATGGGCACTGACTCTCACTGGGGTACAGTTCCACAGACACTGACTCTCACTGGGGTACAGTTCCATGGGCACTGACTCTCACTGCGGTACAGTTCACAGACACTGACTCTCACTGGGGTACAGTTCCACAGACACTGACTCTCACTGGGGTACAGTTCCACAGCCACTGACTCTCATTGAGGTACTGTTCCACAGACACTGATTCGCAGTGGGGTACAGTTCGATGGGCACTGACTCTCACTGAGGTACAGTTCCACAGGCACTGATTCTCACTGGGGTACAGTTCCACAGGCACTGACTCTCACTGGGGTACAGTTCCATAGACACTGACTCTCACTGGGGTACAGTTCCACAGGCACTGACTCACACTCGGGTACAGTTCCACAGACACTGACCCTCACTGGGGTACAGTTCCACAGACACTGACCCTCACTGGGCTACTGTTCCACAGACACTGACTCTCACTGGGGTACAGTTCCATAGACACTGACTCTCACTGGGGTACAGTTCCATGGGCACTGACTCTTACTGGGGAACAGTTCCACAGTCACTGACTCACACTGGGGTACAGTTCCACAGACACAGTCTCGCACTGGGGTACAGTTCCATGGACACTGACTCTTACTGGGGTACAGTTCCACAGAAACTGACTCTCACTGAGGTACAGTTCCATGGGCACTGACTCTTACTGGGGAACAGTTCCACAGTCACTGACTCACACTGGGGTACAGTTCCACAGACACAGTCTCGCACTGGGGTGCAGTTCCACAGACACTGACTCTCACTGGGGTACAGTTCCACAGGTACTGACTCTAACTGGGGTACAGTTCCACAGGCACTGACTCTCACTGGGGTACAGTTCCACAGGCAGTGACTCTCGCTGGGGTACGGTTCCAAAGACACTGACTCTCACTGGGGTACAGTTCCACAGACACTGACTCTCAATGGGGTACTGTTCCACAGACACTGACCTTCACTGGGGTACAGTTCCATAGACACTGATTCTCACTGGTGTACAGTTCCACAGGCACTGACTCTCACTGGGGTACGGGTTCCACATACACTGACTCTCACTGGGGTACAGTTCCACAGGCACTGACTCTCACTGGGGTACAGTTCCACAGGCACTGACTCTCACTGCAGTACAGTTCCACAAACACTGACTCTCACTGGGCTACAGTTCCACAAACACTGACTCTCACTGGGGTACAGTTCCACAGACACTGACTCTCACTGGGGTACGGTTCCACAGACACTGACTCTCACTGGGGTACTGTTCCACAGACACTGACTCTCACTGGGGTACAGTTCCACAGACACTGACCCTCACTGGAGTACAGTTCCATGGGCACTGACTCTCACTGAGGTACAGTTCACAGACACTGACTCTCACTGGGGTACAGTTCCACAGACACTGACTCTCACTGGGGTACAGTTCCACAGCCACTGACTCTCACTGAGGTACTGTTCCAGAGACACTGACTCTCACTGGGGTACAGTTCCACAGACACTGACTCTCACTGGGGTACAGTTCCACAGACACTGACTCTCACTAGGGTACAGTTCCATGGGCACTGACTCTCACTGAGGTACAGTTCACAGACACTGACTCTCACTGGGGTACAGTTCCACAGACACTGACTCTCAATGGGGTACAGTTCCACAGCCACTGACTCTCACTGAGGTACTGTTCCAGAGACACTGACTCTCACTGGGGTACAGTTCCACAGACCCTGACTCTCACTGGGGTACAGATCCACAGACACTGATTCGCAGTGGGGTACAGTTCGATGGGCACTGACTCTCACTGAGGTACAGTTCCACAGACACTGACTCTCACTGGGGTACAGTTCCACAGACACTGACTCTCACTGGGGTAGAGTTCCACAAACACTGACTCTCACTGGGGTAAAGTTCCACAGACACTGACTCTCACTGGGGTACGGTTCCACAGACACTGACTCTCACTGGGGTACAGTTCCACAGACACTGACTCTCACTGGGGTACGGTTCCAAAGACACTGAATCTCACTGGGGTACAGTTCCACAGACACTGACTCTCACTGGGGTACAGGTCAACGGGCACTGAATCTCACTGGGGTACTGTTCCACAGACACTGACTCTCACTGAGGTACAGTTCCACAGACACTGACTCTCACTGGGGTACAGTTCCACAGACACTGACCCTCACTGGCGTACAGTTCCATGGGCACTGACTCTCACTGAGGTACAGTTCACAGACACTGACTCTCACTGGGGTACAGTTCCACAGACACTGACTCTCACTGGGGTACAGTTCCACAGCCACTGACTCTCACTGAGGTACTGTTCCAGAGACACTGACTCTCACTGGGGTACAGTTCCACAGACACTGACTCTCACTGGGGTACAGTTCCACAGACACTGACTCTCACTGGGGTACAGTTCCACAGACACTGACTCTCACTGGGCTACAGTTCTACAGACACTGACCCTCACTGGGGTACAGTTCCATGGGCACTGACTCTCACTGAGGTACAGTTCACAGACACTGACTCTCACTGGGGTACAGTTCCACAGACACTGACTCTCACTGGGGTACAGTTCCACAGACACTGACTCTCAATGGGGTACAGTTCCACAGCCACTGACTCTCACTGAGGTACAGTTCCACAGACCCTGACTCTCACTGGTGTACAGATCCACAGACAGTGATTCGCAGTGGGGTACAGTTCGATGGGCACTGACTCTCACTGAGGTACAGTTCCACAGGCACTGATTCTCACTGGGGTACAATTCCACAGACACTGACTCTCACTGTGGTACAGTTCCACAGACACTGACTCTCACTGGGGTACAGATCCACAGACACCGACTCTCACTGGGGTACAGTTGCACAGACGCTGAAACTCACTGAGGTACAGGTTCCACAGACACTGACTCTCACTGGGGTACAGTTCCACGGGCACAGGCTCTCGCTGGGGTACAGTTCCACAGACACTGACTCTCACTGGGGTACAGATCCACAGACACCGACTCTCACTGGGGTACAGTTCCACAGACGCTGACACTCACTGAGGTACAGGTTCCACAGACACTGACTCTCACTGGGGTACAGTTCCACGGGCACAGGCTCTCGCTGGGGTACAGTTCCACAGACACTGACCCTCACTAGGGTACAGTTCCATGGGCACTGACTCTCACTGAGGTACGGGTTCCACAGACACTGACTCTCACTGGGGTACTGTTCCAGAGACACTGACACTCACTTGTTTTACAGTTCCACAGACACTGACTCTCACTGGGGTACAGTTCCACAGGCACTGACTCTCACTGCAGTACAGTTCCACAGGCACTGACTCTCACTGGGGTACAGTTCTACAAACACTGACTCTCACTGGGGTACAGTTCCACAGACACTGACTCTCACTGGGGTACGGTTCCACAGACACTGACACTCACTGCGGTACAGTTCCACAGACACTGATTCTCACTAGACACTGACTCTCACTGGGGTATGGGTTCCACAGACACTGACTGTCACTGGGGTACAGTTCCACAGACACTGACTCTCACTGGGGTACGGGTTCCACAGACACTGGCTCTCACTGGGGTACAGTTCCACAGACAATGACTCTCACTGGGGTACAGTTCCACAGACACTGCCCTTCACTGGGGTATGGATTCCATAGTCACTGGCTCTCACTGGGGTACAGTTCCACAGGCAATGTCACTCACTGGGGTACAGTTCCACAGACACTGACTCTCACTGGGGTACAGTTCCACAGACACTGACTCTCACTGGGGTGCAGTCCCGCGGGCACTGACTCTCACTGGGGTACAGTTCCACAGACACTTTCCCTCACTGGGGTACAGTTCCATGGACACTGACTCTCACTGCGGTACAGTTCACAGACACTGACTCTCACTGAGGTACTGTTCCAGAGACACTGACTCTCACTGGAGTACAGTTCCACAGACCCTGACTCTCACTGGGGTACAGATCCACAGACACTGATTCGCAGTGGGGTACAGTTCGATGGGCACTGACTCTCACTGAGGTACAGTTCCACAGGCACTGATTCTCACTGGGGTACAGTTCCACAGGCACTGACTCTCACTGGGGTACAGTTCCATAGACACTGACTCTCACTGGGGTACAGTTCCACAGACACTGACTCACACTGGGGTACAGTTCCACAGGCACTGACTCACACTCGGGTACAGTTCCACAGACACTGACCCTCACTGGGGTACAGTTCCACAGACACTGACCCTCACTGGGCTACAGTTCCACAGACACTGACCCTCACTGGGCTACAGTTCCACAGACACTGACTCTCACTGGGGTACATTTCCATAGACACTGACTCTCACTGGGGTACAGTTCCATGGGCACTGACTCTTACTGGGGAACAGTTCCACAGTCACTGACTCACACTGGGGTACAGTTCCACAGACACAGTCTCGCACTGGGGTACAGTTCCATGGACACTGACTCTTACTGGGGTACAGTTCCACAGAAACTGACTCTCACTGAGGTACAGTTCCATGGGCACTGACTCTTACTGGGGAACAGTTCCACAGTCACTGACTCACACTGGGGTACAGTTCCACAGACACAGTCTCGCACTGGGGTACAGTTCCACAGACACTGACTCTCACTGGGGTACAGTTCCACAGGTACTGACTCTAACTGGGGTACAGTTCCACAGGCACTGACTCTCACTGGGGTACAGTTCCACAGGCAGTGACTCTCGCTGGGGTACGGTTCCAAAGACACTGACTCTCACTGGGGTACAGTTCCACAGACACTGACTCTCACTGGGGTACTGTTCCACAGACACTGACCTTCACTGGGGTACAGTTCCATAGACACTGATTCAAACTGCTGTACAGTTCCACAGGCACTGACTCTCACTGGGGTACGGGTTCCACATACACTGACTCTCACTGGGGTACAGTACCACAGCCACTGACTCTCACTGGGGTACAGTTCCACAGGCACTGACTCTCACTGCAGTACAGTTCCACAAACACTGACTCTCACTGGGGTACGGGTTCCACAGACACTGACTCTCACTGGGGTACAGTTCCACAAACACTGACTCTCACTGGGGTACGGGTTCCACAGATACTGGCTCTCACTGGGGTACAGTTCCACAGACACTGACTCTCACTGGGGTGCAGTTCCACAGACACTGACTTTCACTGGGGTACAGTTCCACAGGCACTGACTCTCACTGCAGTACAGTTCCACAGGCACTGACTCTCACTGGGGTACAGTTCCACAGACACAGACTCTCACTGCAGTACAGTTCCACAGGCACTGACTCTCACTGGGGTACAGTTCCACAAACACTGACTCTCACTGGGGTACAGTTCCACAGACACTGACTCTCACTGCGGTACGGTTCCACAGACAATGACTCTCACTGTGGTACAGTTCCACCGACACTGACTCTCACTGGGGTACGGTTCCAAAGACACTGACTCTCACTGGGGTACAGTTCCACAGACACTGACTCTCACTGGGGTACAGGTCAACGGGCACTGAATCTCACTGGGGTACTGTTCCACAGACACTGACTCTCACTGAGGTACAGTTCCACAGACACTGACTCTCACTGGGGTACAGTTCCACAGACACTGACTCTCACTGGGGTACAGTTCCACAGACACTGACTCTCACTGGGGTACAGTTCCACAGACACTGACTCTCACTGGGCTACAGTTCTACAGACACTGACCCTCACTGGGGTACAGTTCCATGGGCACTGACTCTCACTGAGGTACAGTTCACAGACACTGACTCTCACTGGGGTACAGTTCCACAGACACTGACTCTCAATGGGGTACAGTTCCACAGCCACTGACTCTCACTGAGGTACTGTTCCAGAGACACTGACTCTCACTGGGGTACAGTTCCACAGACCCTGACTCTCACTGGGGTACAGATCCACAGACACTGATTCGCAGTGGGGTACAGTTCGATGTGCACTGACTCTCACTGAGGTACAGTTCCACAGACACTGACTCTCACTGCAGTACAGTTCCACAGGCACTGACTCTCACTGGGGTACAGTTCCACAAACACTGACTCTCACTGGGGTACAGTTCCACAGACGCTGACTCTCACTGGGGTACGGTTCCACAGACACTGACTCTCACTGGGGTACAGTTCCACAGACACTGACTCTCACTGGGGTACGGTTCCAAAGACACTGACTCTCACTGGGGTACAGTTCCACAGACACTGACTCTCACTGGGGTACAGGTCAACGGGCACTGAATCTCACTGGGGTACTGTTCCGCAGACACTGACTCTCACTGAGGTACAGTTCCACAGACACTGACTCTCACTGGGGTACAGTTCCACAGACACTGACCCTCACTGGGGTACAGTTCCATGGGCACTGACTCTCACTGAGGTACAGTTCACAGACACTGACTCTCACTGGGGTACAGTTCCACAGACACTGACTCTCACTGGGGTACAGTTCCACAGCCACTGACTCTCACTGAGGTACTGTTCCAGAGACACTGACTCTCACTGGGGGACAGTTCCACAGACACTGACTCTCACTGGGGTACAGTTCCACAGACACTGACTCTCACTGGGGTACAGTTCCACAGACACTGACTCTCACTGGGCTACAGTTCTACAGACACTGACCCTCACTGGGGTACAGTTCCATGGGCACTGACTCTCACTGAGGTACAGTTCACAGACACTGACTCTCACTGGGGTACAGTTCCACAGACACTGACTCTCAATGGGGTACAGTTCCACAGCCACTGACTCTCACTGAGGTACTGTTCCAGAGACACTGACTCTCACTGGGGTACAGTTCCACAGACCCTGACTCTCACTGGGGTACAGATCCACAGACACTGATTCGCAGTGGGGTACAGTTCGATGGGCACTGACTCTCACTGAGGTACAGTTCCACAGGCACTGATTCTCACTGGGGTACAGTTCCACAGACACTGACTCTCACTGGGGTACAGTTCCACAGACACTGACTCTCACTGGGGTACAGTTCCACAGACACTGACTCACACTGGGGTACAGTTCCACAGGCACTGACTCACACTCGGGTACAGTTCCACAGACACTGACCCTCACTGGGGTACAGTTCCACAGACACTGACCCTCACTGGGCTACAGTTCCACAGACACTGACCCTCACTGGGCTACAGTTCCACAGACACTGACTCTCACTGGGGTACATTTCCATAGACACTGACTCTCACTGGGGTACAGTTCCATGGGCACTGACTCTTACTGGGGAACAGTTCCACAGTCACTGACTCACACTGGGGTACAGTTCCACAGACACAGTCTCGCACTGGGGTACAGTTCCATGGACACTGACTCTCACTGGGGTACAGTTCCACAGGTACTGACTCTAACTGGGGTACAGTTCCACAGGCACTGACTCTCACTGGGGTACAGTTCCACAGGCAGTGACTCTCGCTGGGGTACGGTTCCAAAGACACTGACTCTCACTGGGGTACAGTTCCACAGACACTGACTCTCACTGGGGTACTGTTCCACAGACACTGACCATCACTGGGGTACAGTTCCATAGACACTGATTCAAACTGCTGTACAGTTCCACAGGCACTGACTCTCACTGGGGTACGGGTTCCACATACACTGACTCTCACTGGGGTACAGTACCACAGCCACTGACTCTCACTGGGGTACAGTTCCACAGGCACTGACTCTCACTGCAGTACAGTTCCACAAACACTGACTCTCACTGGGGTACGGGTTCCACAGACACTGACTCTCACTGGGGTACAGTTCCACAAACACTGACTCTCACTGGGGTACGGGTTCCACAGATACTGGCTCTCACTGGGGTACAGTTCCACAGACACTGACTCTCACTGGGGTGCAGTTCCACAGACACTGACTTTCACTGGGGTACAGTTCCACAGGCACTGACTCTCACTGCAGTACAGTTCCACAGGCACTGACTCTCACTGGGGTACAGTTCCACAGACACAGACTCTCACTGCAGTACAGTTCCACAGGCACTGACTCTCACTGGGGTACAGTTCCACAAACACTGACTCTCACTGGGGTACAGTTCCACAGACACTGACTCTCACTGCGGTACGGTTCCACAGACAATGACTCTCACTGTGGTACAGTTCCACCGACACTGACTCTCACTGGGGTACGGTTCCAAAGACACTGACTCTCACTGGGGTACAGTTCCACAGACACTGACTCTCACTGGGGTACAGGTCAACGGGCACTGAATCTCACTGGGGTACTGTTCCACAGACACTGACTCTCACTGAGGTACAGTTCCACAGACACTGACTCTCACTGGGGTACAGTTCCACAGACACTGACTCTCACTGGGGTACAGTTCCACAGACACTGACTCTCACTGGGGTACAGTTCCACAGACACTGACTCTCACTGGGCTACAGTTCTACAGACACTGACCCTCACTGGGGTACAGTTCCATGGGCACTGACTCTCACTGAGGTACAGTTCACAGACACTGACTCTCACTGGGGTACAGTTCCACAGACACTGACTCTCAATGGGGTACAGTTCCACAGCCACTGACTCTCACTGAGGTACTGTTCCAGAGACACTGACTCTCACTGGGGTACAGTTCCACAGACCCTGACTCTCACTGGGGTACAGATCCACAGACACTGATTCGCAGTGGGGTACAGTTCGATGTGCACTGACTCTCACTGAGGTACAGTTCCACAGACACTGACTCTCACTGCAGTACAGTTCCACAGGCACTGACTCTCACTGGGGTACAGTTCCACAAACACTGACTCTCACTGGGGTACAGTTCCACAGACGCTGACTCTCACTGGGGTACGGTTCCACAGACACTGACTCTCACTGGGGTACAGTTCCACAGACACTGACTCTCACTGGGGTACGGTTCCAAAGACACTGACTCTCACTGGGGTACAGTTCCACAGACACTGACTCTCACTGGGGTACAGGTCAACGGGCACTGAATCTCACTGGGGTACTGTTCCGCAGACACTGACTCTCACTGAGGTACAGTTCCACAGACACTGACTCTCACTGGGGTACAGTTCCACAGACACTGACCCTCACTGGGGTACAGTTCCATGGGCACTGACTCTCACTGAGGTACAGTTCACAGACACTGACTCTCACTGGGGTACAGTTCCACAGACACTGACTCTCACTGGGGTACAGTTCCACAGCCACTGACTCTCACTGAGGTACTGTTCCAGAGACACTGACTCTCACTGGGGGACAGTTCCACAGACACTGACTCTCACTGGGGTACAGTTCCACAGACACTGACTCTCACTGGGGTACAGTTCCACAGACACTGACTCTCACTGGGCTACAGTTCTACAGACACTGACCCTCACTGGGGTACAGTTCCATGGGCACTGACTCTCACTGAGGTACAGTTCACAGACACTGACTCTCACTGGGGTACAGTTCCACAGACACTGACTCTCAATGGGGTACAGTTCCACAGCCACTGACTCTCACTGAGGTACTGTTCCAGAGACACTGACT
>JASTWF010001325.1:0-50632 GCA_030390025.1 Squalus acanthias | reverse complement strand
CCCCACACTCTCGTACCCCCCACACTCTCGTACGCCCCCCACACTCTCGTACCCCCCACACTCTCGTACCCGTGCTATTGCGTATTCCCTTGCCTGGATCAATAATTGTCCAGTGCTAAAAAAAACAGTGATCTGTTCATAATCACTGTGCTGCTTGTGGGATCGTGCTGTGCTTCTACACGACTGTGTGCGTTTAATATTCTGGGCTCATCACTGCAACCTTGCTCCACAGGGCAAACTCCGAACAGGACGCCTCTGCGCGTCGGGGAGAACCGGCGGGGACCCGAATCCGACGAGCAGGTGGGTGGAGCTCAGTCTCAGAACCAGCCCCGAAGGCCGAGTCAGTACAGGCGGCGAGCCCGTGTGACACAGGGCCCAACTGGAGCAGGTGCAGACCCCCGTCGAGAGCGGCGGATGTGGGACTTCAGTCACGAGGCGAGACTGGAGAAGCCGGGCTTGTTCTCCCTGGAGCAGAGAAGGCTAAGGGGAAATTTGACAGAGGCGTTCAAAATCATGATGAAGGGTTTCGATAGAGCGAATAAGGAGGTAGTGTTTGCACTGGCAGGAGGGTCGGTAACCAGAGGGCACAGGTTTAAGATAACTGGCAAAGGAACCAGAGGGAAGACGAGGAGAATCTTTATGGGTGAGAAATTCGTTATAGCCCTGTTTGGGGCGCTAACTTTTAAAAGTTGAAAAAATTAGCACCATGCTTTTCAACTTTTACAAAATTCAGTTATATGCTCCAGGAGGGAGGTGGAGCGATAAATCAAAGCGCCCCACTTCCTTCCTGGAGCGCAGCAGGCAGCAGGCGGGGTGGTAGGTGATCAGCGCTGCACCACGGGCCGTGCAACATCACCACGTTGGAAGGCTCCTCCCCTCCCGTAAAGGGAAGGGTCGTCGTTGCCGGCTCGGCAAGCAAACGAATCGCCGACGGCACCTCCCATCGGCGCCGGTCAGCCCCAAGCGCGCTAACAGAGTGCAGGGCTGATTGAGATCCCGCAGAGGTCACATCATCATCTAGCGACTCGCTGCTTCCAACTGTGGGCTAGTTCTGGTGTGAGCTTTCTCCGACCCCCGCAGACCGGCTCTGTGACGTACGAGATAGGGGTTGAATGGTGCCCCACTCCTGCCCCCCTCCCTTGAGGGCCCATCCAACCTACACTAGGGCCCAGTTACTGCAGCACGCCTAGGCTGGTAAAGAACATCTAGAGTGGGGGGGGGGGAACAGTCAGATTGGCTCCCTGGCCACTGTACACTGACTGGTGTCTCTCAGTCCCTCTCTCTCAGGGAGATATCTGTACACTGACTGGTGTCTCTCAGTCCCTCTCTCTCAGGGAGATATCTGTACACTGACTGGGGTCTCTCAGTCCCTCTCTCTCAGGGAGATATCTGTACACTGACTGGGGTCTCTCAGTCCTCTCTCTCAGGGAGATATCTGTACACTGACTGGGGTCTCTCAGTCCCTCTCTCTCAGGGAGATATCTGTACACTGACTGGGGTCTCTCAGTCCCTCTCTCTCAGGGAGATATCTGTACACTGACTGGAGTCTCTCAGTCCCTCTCTCTCAGGGAGATATCTGTACACTGGCTGGTGTCTCTCAGTTCCTCTCTCTCAGGGAGATATCTGTACACTGACTGGAGTCTCTCAGTCCCTCTCTCTCAGGGAGATATCTGTACACTGACTGGAGTCTCTCAGTCCCTCTCTCTCAGGGAGATATCTGTACACTGACTGGGGTCTCTCAGTTCCTCTCTCTCAGGGACATATCTATACATTGACTGGAGTCTCTCAGTCCCTCTCTCTCAGGGAGATATCTGTACACCGACTGGGGTCTCTCAGTCCCTCTCTCTCAGGGAGATATCTGTACACTGACTGGGGTCTCTCAGTCCCTCTCTCGGGGAGATATCTGTACACTGACTGGGGTCTCTCAGTCCCTCTCTCTCAGGGAGATATCTGTACACTGACTGGGGTCTCTCAGTCCCTCTCTCTCAGGGAGATATCTGTACACTGACTGGGGTCTCAGTCCCTCTCTCAGGGAGATATCTGTACACTGACTGGGGTCTCTCAGTCCGTCTCTCTCAGGGAGATATCTGTACACTGACTGGGGTCTCTCAGTCCCTCTCTCTCAGGGAGATATCTGTACACTGACTGGTGTCTCTCAGTCCCTCTCTCTCAGGGAGATATCTGTACACTGACTGGTGTCTCACGCATTAAATGTTTGATTATTTCTGTGCACGAGAGGCTTGCTGGTTAGCTAATGTATTTTACCCCCGGTGCAGCGTCCGCCAGAGGTGGAATATTCATTGATCCAAGACCCCGCTGCCGTTCTCCAGGCCCAGCAGAGTGAGGAGCCAGCATATGCCGAAATCAGTCTGTCTGAGAAGGGAAGTTCTCCGAGAGTGTGTGACGGGACGGTTTACGCTGTGTTGTGATGGTGACGGAGAGGAGAGCAGTGCCGAAAGCTGGGGCCGCAGTGTCTGAGCTTCCGAGAGTCCCAGGAGATTCCAGGCCCCGAGTGAGCCGGCCGAGACGAGTCCTCCGCGATCTGGAGAGAGAGTTTGAGAGAGTGAGTTATGGCCTTATCACTGCAGCTGAACTGATGACCCCCCACGGGAATCACTGGAACTTGCATTTCTCCTGCGCCTTCCCCGCTCTCAGGACTTGCCAAAGTGCTTTACAGCCATTGACGTACTTTTTGACGTACACTGTTGTAATGTAGGAAACGCGGCAGCCATGTGGCGCACAGCAATTTCCCACAAACGGCAATGGCCGGAAAATCTGTTTTTAGTGATGTTGTTTGAGGAATAAATATTGGCCCAGGACACCGGGAAGAACTCCCCAGCTCTTCTTCGAGATGGTGGCCAATGGGATCTTTTACTTCCACCTGAGAGGGCCGAAGGGCCTCGGTATTATCTCTGGGGGTGGGGGAGGGGTGCTCATCCCAGGAATGAAGAGGACACCCCCACTCCGTCTGATGTCCTCCATACAGCTGACCATCCTGATCGGACCCTCACTCTGACCCTCACTCTGACCCTCACTCCGACCCTCACTCTGACCCTCACTCCGACCCTCACTCTGACCCTCACTCTGACCCTCACTCTGACCCTCACTCTGACACTCTGACCCACATTCCAACCCTCACTCTGACCGTCACTCTGACCCTCACTCTGACCCTCACTCTGACTCTCACTCTGACACTCTGACCCACACTCCAACCCTCACTCTGACTCTCACTCTGACCCTCACTCCGACCCTCACTCTGACCATCACTCCGACCCTCACTCTGACTCTCACTCTGACCCTCACTCTGACCCTCACTCTGACCCTCACTCCGACCCTCACTCTGACCCACACTCCGACCCTCACTCTGACCCTCACTCCGACCCTCACTCTGACTCTCACTCTGACCCTCACTCCGACCCTCACTCTGACCCTCACTCCGACCCTCACTCTGACCCTCACTCTGACCCTCACTCTGACCCTCACTCCGACCCTCAATCTCACCCTCACTCTGACCCTCACTCTGACCCTCACTCTGACCCTCACTCGACCCTCACTCTGACCCTCACTCTGACCCTCACTCTGACCCTCACTCTGACCCTCTGACCCTCACTCTGACCCTCACTCTGACCCTCACTCTGACCCTCACTCTGACCCTCACTCGACCCTCACTCTGACCCTCACTCTGACCCTCACTCCGACCCTCACTCTGACCCTCACTCTGACCCTCACTCTGACCTCACTCTGACCCTCACTCTGACCCTCACTCTGACCCTCACTCTGACCCTCACTCTGACCCTCACTCTGACCCTCACTCTGACCCTCACTCCGACCCTCACTCTGACCCTCACTCTGACCCTCACTCCGACCCTCACTCTGACCCTCACTCCGACCCTCACTCTGACCCTCACTCTGACCCTCACTCGACCCTCACTCTGACCCTCACTCCGACCCTCACTCTGACCCTCACTCGACCCTCACTCTGACCCTCACTCTGACCCTCACTCTGACCCTCACTCCGACCCTCACTCTGACCCTCACTCTGACCCGCATTCCGACCATCACACTGACCCTCACTCTGACCCTCGGACCCTCACACTGACCCTCTGACCCTCACTCTGATCCTCACTCCAACCCTCACACTGACCCTCACTCTGACCCTCACTCCGACCCCCGGACCCTCACTCTGACCCTCTGACCCTCACTCTGACCCTCACACTGACCCTCACTCTGACCCTCACTCTGACACCCCCGCGGACCCTCACTCTGACCCTCACTCTGACCATCACTCTGACCCTCACTCTGACCCTCACTCCGACCCTCGGACTCTCCCTCTGACACTCACTCTGACCCTCTGACCCTCACTCTGACCCTCACACTGACCCTCACTCTGACCCTCACTCCGACCCTCTGACCCTCACTCTGAACTTCACTCTGACCCTCACACTCACCCTCACTCCGACCCTCAATCTGACCCTCACTCTGACCCTCACTCCGACCCTCACTCCGACCCTCACACTGACCCTCACACTGACCCTCACTCTGACCCTCACTCCGACCCTCACTCCGACCCTCACTCTGACCCTCACTCTGACCCTCTCTGTGACACTCGGACCCTCACTCTGACCCTCACTCTGACCTTCTGACCCTCACTCTGACCCTCACTCTGACCTTCCGACCCTCACTCCGACCCTCACTCTAACCCTCACTCTGACCCTCACTCTGACCCTCACTCTTACCATCACTCCGAACCTCACTCCGACCCTCACTCCGACCCTCTGACCCTCACTCTGAACTTCACTCTGACCCTCACTCTGGCCCTCACTCCGATCTACACTCTGACATTCACTCTGACCCTCACTCTGACCCTCACTCCGACCCTCTGACCCTCACTCTGACCCTCACTCTGACCCTCTGACCCTCACTCTGAACCTCAATCTGACCCTCACTCTGACCATCATTCTGACCCTCACTCTGACACTCTGACCCTCACTCTGACCCTCACTCTGACCATCACTCTGAACCTCAATCTGACCCTCACTCTGACCATCATTCTGACCCTCACTCTGACACTCTGACCCTCACTCCTACCCTCACTCCGACCCTCACCCTGACCCTCTGGCCCTCACTCTGACCCTCACTCTGACCCTCACTCCGACCCTCACTCTGACCCTCTGGCCCTCACTCTGCCCCTCACTCTGACACTCACTCCGACCCTCTGACCCTCACTCTGGCCCTCACTCTGACCCTCACTCTGGCCCTCTGACCCTCACTCTGACCCTCACTCCGACCCTCACTCCGACCCTCACTCCTACCCTCACTCCGACCCTCACTCTGACCCTCTGACACTCACTCTGACCCTCACTCTGCCCCTCACTCCGACCCTCACTCTGACGCTCTGCCCCTCACTCTGACCCTCACTCCGACCCTCTGACCCTCACTCTGAACTTCACTCTGACCCTCACACTCACCCTCACTCCGACCCTCAATCTGACCCTCACTCTGACCCTCACTCCGACCCTCACTCTGACCCTCACTCCGACCCTCACACTGACCCTCACACTGACCCTCACTCTGACCCTCACTCCGACCCACACTCTGACCCTCACTCTGACCCTCACTCTGACCCTCACTCTGACCCTCTCTGTGACACTCGGACCCTCACTCTGACCCTCACTCTGACCTTCTGACCCTCACTCTGACCCTCACTCTGACCCTCACTCCGACCCTCACTCTGACTCTCACTCTGACCCTCACTCCGACCCTCACTCCGACCCTCACTCTGACTCTCACTCTGACGCTCACTCTGACCCTCACTCTGACCCTCACTCTGACCCTCACTCTGACCCTCACTCTGACCCTCACTCCAACCCTCACTCTGACCCTCACTCCGACCCTCACTCTGACTCTCACTCCGACCCTCACTCTGACCCTCACTCTGACCCTCTGACCCTCACTCTGACCCTCACTCTGACCATCACTCTGCCCCTCACTCTGACACTCTGACCCTCACACTGACCCTCACTCTGACCCTCACTCTGACCATAACTCTGACCCTCACCCTGACCCTCACACTGACCATCACTCTGACCCTCACTCTGACTCTCACTCTGACCCTCACTCTGACACTCTGACCCTCACTCTGCCCCTCACTCTGACCCTCACTCCGACCCTCACTCTGACCCTCACTCTGACACTCTGACCCTCACTCTGACCATCACTCTGACCCTCACTCTGCCCCTCACTCTGCCCCTCACTCTGACCCTCACTCTGACCCTCACTCCGACCCTAACTCCGACCCTCATTCTCACCCTCACTCCGACCCTCACTCCTACCCACACTCCGACCCTCACTCTGACCCTCTGACCCTCACTCTGACCCTCACTCTGAAAACTCACTCTGACCCTCACTCCGACCCTCACACTGACCCTCACACTGACCCTCACTCTGACCCTCACTCCGACCCTCACTCTGACCCTCACTCTGACCCGCATTCCGACCATCACACTGACCCTCACTCTGACCCTCGGACCCTCACACTGACCCTCTGACCCTCACTCTGATCCTCACTCCAACCCTCACACTGACCCTCACTCTGACCCTCACTCTGACCCCCGGACCCTCACTCTGACCCTCTGACCCTCACTCTGACCTCACACTGACCCTCACTCTGACCCTCACTCTGACACCCACGCGGACCCTCACTCTGACCCTCACTCTGACCATCACTCTGACCCTCACTCTGACCCTCACTCCGACCCTCGGACTCTCCCTCTGACACTCACTCTGACCCTCTGACCCTCACTCTGACCCTCACACTGACCCTCACTCTGACCCTCTGACCCTCACTCTGAACTTCACTCTGACCCTCACACTCACCCTCACTCCGACCCTCAATCTGACCCTCACTCTGACCCTCACTCCGACCCTCACTCTGACCCTCACTCCGACCCTCACACTGACCCTCACACTGACCCTCACTCTGACCCTCACTCCGACCCACACTCTGACCCTCACTCCGACCCTCACTCTGACCCTCACTCTGACCCTCTCTGTGACACTCGGACCCTCACTCTGACCCTCACTCTGACCTTCTGACCCTCACTCTGACCCTCACTCTGACCTTCCGACCCTCACTCCGACCCTCACTCCGACCCTCACTCTAACCCTCACTCTGACCCTCACTCTGACCCTCACTCTTACCATCACTCCGAACCTCACTCCGACCCTCACTCCGACCCTCTGACCCTCACTCTGAACTTCACTCTGACCCTCACTCTGGCCCTCACTCCGATCTACACTCTGACCCTCACTCTGACCATCACTCCGAACCTCACTCCGACCCTCTGACCCTCACTCTGAACTTAACTTTGACCCTCACTCTGATCTACACTCTGACCCTCACTCTGACACTCTGACCCTCACTCTGACCCTCAATCTGACCCTCACTCCGACCCTCACTCTGACCCTCACTCCGTCCTACACTCTGACCCTCACTCTGACACTCTGACCCTCACTCTGACCATCACTCTGACCATCACTCTGACCATCATTCTGACACTCTGACCCTCACTCTGACACTCTGACCCTCACTCTGACCCTCACTCTGACCATTACTCTGACCCTCACTCTGACACTCACTCTGACCCTCACTCTGACCATCACTCTGACCCTCACTCTGACCCTCACTCCGACCCTCACTCTGACATTCACTCTGACCCTCACTCTGACCCTCACTCCGACCCTCTGACCCTCACTCTGACCCTCACTCTGACCCTCTGACCCTCACTCTGAACCTCAATCTGACCCTCACTCTGACCATCATTCTGACCCTCACTCTGACACTCTGACCCTCACTCTGACCCTCACTCTGACCATCACTCTGAACCTCAATCTGACCCTCACTCTGACCATCATTCTGACCCTCACTCTGACACTCTGACCCTCACTCCTACCCTCACTCCGACCCTCACCCTGACCCTCTGGCCCTCACTCTGACCCTCACTCTGACCCTCACTCCGACCCTCACTCTGACCCTCTGGCCCTCACTCTGCCCCTCACTCTGACACTCACTCCGACCCTCTGACCCTCACTCTGGCCCTCACTCTGACCCTCACTCTGGCCCTCTGACCCTCACTCTGACCCTCACTCCGACCCTCACTCCGACCCTCACTCCTACCCTCACTCCGACCCTCACTCTGACCCTCTGACACTCACTCTGACCCTCACTCTGCCCCTCACTCCGACCCTCACTCTGACCCTCTGCCCCTCACTCTGACCCTCACTCCGACCCTCTGACCCTCACTCTGACCCTCACTCTGACCCTCTGACCCTCACTCTGAACCTCAATCTGACCCTCACTCTGACCCTCACTCTGACCATCACTCTGACCCTCACTCTGACCCTCACTCTGACCATCATTCTGAACCTCACTCTGGCCCTCTGACCCTCACTCTGATCCTCACTCCGACCCTCACTCCGACCCTCATTCTCACCCTCACTCCGACCCACACTCCTACCCTCACTCCGACCCTCTCTCTGACCCTCTGACCCTCACTCTGACCCTCACTCCGACCCTCACTCTGACCCTCTGGCCCTCACTCTGCCCCTCACTCTGACCCTCACTGTGACACTCTGACCCTCACACTGATCCTCACTCTGACCCACACCCCGACCCTCACTCTGACCCTCACTCCGACTCTCACTCCGACGCTCACTCTGACCCTCACTCTGACCCTCACTCTGACCTTCATTCCGACCCTCACTCTGACCCTCACTCTGGCCCTCTGAACCTCACTCCGTCCCTCACACTGACCCTCACTCTGACCTTCACTCTGACCCTCACTCCGACCCTCACTCCGACCCTCACTCCGACCCTCACACTGACCCTCACTCTGACCCTCACTCTGACCCTCACTATGACCCTCACTCTGACCCTCATACTGACCCTCACTCTGACCCTCACTCCGACCATCACTCAGACCCTCACTCTGACCCTCGGACCCTCACTCTGACCCTCACACTGACCCTCTGACCCTCACTCTGATCCTCACTCCGACCCTCACACTGACCCTCACTCTGACCCTCACTCCGACCCTCGGACACTCACTCTGACCCTCACTCTGACCCTCACACTGACCCTCACTCTGACCCTCACTCCGACCCTCACTCTGACTCTCTGACCCTCACTCTGAACTTCACTCTGTCCCTCATACTGACCCTCACTCCGACCCTCACTCCGACCCTCAATCTGACCCTCACTCTGACCCTCACTCCGACCCTCACTCTGACCCTCACTCTGACCCTCTCTGTGACACTCTGACCCTCACTTTGACCCTCACTCTGAACCTCACTCTGACCCTCACTCTGACCCTCACTCTGACCCTCACTCCGACCCTCACTCTGACCCTCTAACCCTCACTCTGACCCTCACTATGACCTCTGACCCTCACTCCGACCCTCACTCCGACCCTCTGACCCTCACTCTGAACTTCACTCTGACCCTCACTCCGACCTACACTCTGACCCTCACTCTTACACTCTGACCCTCACTCTGACCCTCACTCCAACCCTCACACTGACCCTCACTCTGACCCTCACTTCCACCCTCACACTGACCCTCACTCTGACCCTCACTTCCACCCTCACTCCGACCATCACTCTGACCCTCACTCTGACCCTCACTCCAACCCTCACTCTGACCCTCACTCCGACCCTCACTCTGACCCTCACTTCCACCCTCACTCCGACCATCACTCTGACCCTCACTTCCACCCTCACACTGACCCTCACTCTGACCCTCACTCCAACCCTCACTTTGACCCTCACTTCCACCCTCACACTGACCCTCACTCTGACCCACACTCCAACCCTCACTCTGACCCTCACTCCGACCCTCACACTGACCCTCACTCCAACCCTCACACTGACCCTCACTCCAACCCTCACACTGACCCTCACTCTGACCCTCACTCCGACCCTCACTCTGACCCTCACTTCCACCCTCACTCCGACCATCACTCTGACCCTCTGACCCTTATTCTCACCCCAGAGGTAGGAGAACACAGCTGGTGCCCGATGAGACCATACCAAGTGCTGGGGGTGGGGGGCGTGTGTGGGCGGTAGGCCGGGAGGGCTAGCGAGGGATTAGGAACTGATTTCTCAATGTACTTTAAATAAAGTTGGCAACAACACCATCTTTTGCAGATTCTGGGTCCTGTGCTTCATGTGTTGCTGTCCCCCCTTTACACCATGCTCCTTCCCCGGTTGATAAGCAGCAAGCTGCCTTTCTGCTTACACAGAAATTTCAGTAAAGGGACGAAGACCACAACTCATGGTGAAGGGCCCAGAGCTCAGACTGCAAGGCCCAGAGCTCAGGCTGTACCAAGGCCCAGAGTTCAGGCTGCACCAAGGCCCAGAGCTCAGGCTGCACCAAGGCCCAGAGCTCAGGCTGTACCAAGGCCCAGAGCTCAGGCTGTACCAAGGCCCAGAGCTCAGGCTGTACCAAGGCCCAGAACTCAGGCAAGGCCCAGAGCTCAGGCTGTACCAAGGCCCAGAGCTCAGGCTGCACCAAGGCCCAGAGCTCAGGCTGTACCAAGGCCCAGAACTCAGGCTGCACCAAGGCCCAGAGCTCAGGCTGCACCAAGGCCCGGAGCTCAGACTGGACCAAGGCCCGGAGCTCAGACTGGACCAAGGCCCAGAGCTCAGGCTGCACCAAGGCCCAGAGCTCAGGCTGCAAGGCCCAGAGCTCAGGCTGTATCAAGGCCCAGAGCTCAGGCTGCACCAAGGCCCAGAGCTCAGGCTGCAAGGGCCAGAGCTCAGGCTGTACCAAGGCCCAGAGCTCAGGCTGCAGGGCCCAGAGCTCAGGCTGCACCAAGACCCAGAGCTCAGGCTGTACCAAGGCCCAGAGCTCAGGCTGTACCAAGACCCAGAGCTCAGGCTGTACCAAGGCCCAGAGCTCAGGCTGCATCAAGTCCCAGAGCTCAGGCTGCAGGGCCCAGAGCTCAGGCTGCACCAAGGCCCAGAGCTCAGGCTGTACCAAGGCCGAGAGCTCAGGCTGTACCAAGGCCCAGAGCTCAGGCTGCGCCAAGGCCCAGAGCTCAGGCTGCATCAAGGCCCAGAGCTCAGGCTGCACCAAGACCCAGAGTTCAGGCTGCACCACGGCCCAGAGCTCAGGCTGTACCAAGGCCCAGAGCTCAGGCTGTAACAAGGCCCAGAGCTCAGGCTGTACCAAGGCCCAGAGCTCAGACTGTACCAAGGCCCAGAGCTCAGGCTGCAACAAGGCCCAGAGCTCAGGCTGCATCAAGGCCCAGAGCTCAGGCTGCAGGGCCCAGAGCTCAGGCTGCACCAAGGCCCAGAGCTCAGGCTGTACCAAGGCCCAGAGCACAGGCTATACCAAGGCCCAGAGCTCAGGCTGCACCAAGGCCCAGAGCTCAGGCTGCACCAAGGCCCAGAGCTCAGGCTGCACCAAGGCCCAGAGCTCAGGCTGCAACACGGCCCAGAGCTCAGGCTGTACCAAGGCGAGTGCTCAGGCTGTACCAAGGCCCAGAGCTCAGGCTGTACCAAGGCCCAGAGATCAGGCTGCACCAAGGCCCAGAGCTCAGGCTGCACCAAGGCCCAGAGCTCAGGCTGCACCAAGGCCCAGAGCTCAGGCTGCACCAAGGCCCAGAGCTCAGGCTGTACCAAGGCCCAGAACTCAGGCTGCACCAAGGCCCAGAGCTCAGGCTGTGCTAAGGCCCAGAGCTCAGGCTGCTCCAAGGCCCAGAGCTCAACCTGTAACAAGGCCCAGAGCACAGGCTGTACCAAGGCCCGGAGCTCAGGCTGTACGAAGGCCCAGAGCTCAGGCTGTACCAGGGCCCAGAGCTCAACCTGTAACAAGGCCCAGAGCTCAGGCTGTACCAAGGCCCAGAGCTCAGGCTGCAATAAAACCCATAGTCAGAGTCGGTGAAGACTTTGGGTCCAAACTTGCTACCATGAAGATGATCGTGTCTTCACGGCAGAGTCCATTTGCTGCCTCCGAGGTTTGGAGGAGCCGAGGGAACAGGGAAGGAGACAGAAGCAATGCTCCTTTCAGCCTCTGTCCCTATCGGACCTCGTTGCCTGTTCCACTTTGATGCGTGTGGCAGGCCTCTGCAGGCTGGAGACCTGATGACAAGAGGCCCCAGGTTACATCACTGGCCGTGCTGGGCTCGCGGATCTCATTCTGGGCTATAACTGGGCTCAGGAACCCTGGAAGGAGCATCAAACCAGCCAGAGCCCCAGCTCCTGATTAGTGTGCAGTCACCCTGGCTTGTGGGTGAGAGCAGCATCGAGCTCAGCTGTGATGCACTCCATGGTCAAATGCCCGGCCGAGGCCTCCTGCAGCCACCTCCATTAGGAGTCAGGTGAGGAGGGGCAAGGGGAGAGAATACTGGGAGATAAACAAATGCAACGAGTTCCATGGAACATTCTACTTGACGACTCCAATGCTCTTGAAGCCAAACTCCCATCTTCCACTTACTTAAACCTGAGGTGATCCAAATCTCTGCTGCCCCCGTGTCCTAACTCGCACCAAGTCCCGTTCACCCATCACCCCCTGTGCTCGCTGAGCCACACTGGCTCCCGGTCCGACAATGTCTCAATTTCAAAATTCTCATCCTTGTTTTCAAATCCCGCCATGGCCCTCGCCCCCTCTCCCTATCTCTGTAACCTCCTCCAGCCCTACAACCCTCTGAGATCTCGGCGCTCCTCCAATTCTGGCCTCTTGAGCCTCCCCGATTTTAATCGCCACACTGTTGGCGGTCGTGCCTTCAGTCGCCAAGTCTCTAAGCTCTGGAATTCCCTCCCTAAACCTTTCCGCCTCTCTTTCCTCCTTTAAGACGCTCCTTAAAACCTACCTCTGGGATGGCAGGAATGACATATGAGGAGAGATTGGGTCGATTGGGCTTATACTCGCTGGAGTTTAGAAGAATGAGAGGGGATCTCATCGAAACATATAAAATTCTGACAGGTCTGGGCAAACTAGATGCAGGGAGAATGTTCCCGATGGCGGGGGAGTCCAGAACCAGGGGTCATAATCTAAGGATAAGGGGTAAGCCATTTAGGACTGAGATGAGGAGGAATTTCTTCACCCAGAGAGTGGTGAACCTGTGGAATTCTCTACCACAGAAGGTAGTTGAGGCCAATTCATTAAATATATTCAAGAAGGAGTTAGATATATTTCTTAAGGCTAAAGGGACCAAGGGATACGGGGAGAAAGCAGGGACAGGGTACTGAAATTGGATGATCAGCCATGATCTCATCGAATGGCGGAGCAGGCTCGAGGGGCCGAATGGCCTACTCCTGCTCCTATCTTCTATGTTTCTATGTTTCTATGACCAAGCTTTTGGTCACCTGCCCTAATATCTCCTTCTGTGGCTCGGTCTCAAATGTTGTCTGATTAGCGTTCCTGTGAAGCGCCTGGGGACGTTTTACTACGTTAAAGGCGCTATATAAATGCAAGTTGCTTCTAGTGATGTGCGCTCCAGTCACTACTTCTCCCCGCCCTACCCACGCACTGAGAGAAAGTCTCAGAGTTCGGACAGTGGCAAGTCCAAAGCCCCGATGTGGCGTAAAGCTCGTGTACTGAAACAGAAAGAGGAAGAGGCCCCACAGCCACATCCTGGAGTGAAGCACCGATCGTGCGAGGAGCCCTACACTGACACCAGTCCCTTCTGAACATGATGCCCCCAGTCTCTAAATATTGGCTGCGCGGTCTGCTCTATGCTTCCAGCCTGCTTCTCACAGGTATGTCGCTCGTATCAAGTGATGTTTCCACTTGTGGGGGGAGTGCGAAACTCGGGGCCAGCAATATAAGAGAGTCACTAATCAATCCAGTCGGGAATTCAGGAGAAACTTCTTTACCCAGAGAGTGGGGAGAATGTGGAACTCGCTACCACTGGGAGTGGTTGAGGCGAATAGTGTAGATGCAGTTAAGGGGAAGCTGGATAAACACATGAGGGAGAAAGGAATAGAGGGTTATGTTGATGGGGTGAGATGAAGAGGGGTGGGAGGAGGCTCGTGTGGAGCAGAAACACCGGCATGAACCAGCCTGTTTCTGTGCTGTAGATTCGCTGTAACTCTGAGGCTGAGGAGTGCACGTCAAGAGAGCGCATTTTACCCTGGGTTAAACAGTCAGACTGAAAGAACAGGAAGTGTGTGGAGGGCCTGGAGGTGCGGTGAGGGACACGGTGGGGGAGAGACGTTCCATTTGAAAGGAAGCAAAACGCTGCAGATGTGACAGTGTCGGATAACCGGGCCCCTCAGAGAGGATCCAGGCACCCACTGCCTCCCCAACAGTCTTCCTTCTTTTGTTACTGTTTCAAGGACCATTTCCTGAGCCTTGTGTCCTTTTCTCCAGCCTCTGCACCGACGGAATACTTCATCTCCCAGTCCCCCTCCTCTCTCTCGGTAACGGAAGGAGAAGACCTCAATCTGATCTGCACCTTACAGACAACAGCCGTAAACCTAACGGAGCTCAGTTTCACCTGGACCGGGGAGAGTACTGAGGTGATCTGCCCTGTAGAAGCTGCCATTTCTGAACCATCGCAGTGTAATAATCCTGATCCCAGAGTCTCCGCGACAGCTGATTTACCAACTAAATCCTCAGTCTTAAGGATCACCCGAGCATCTCTAAAGGACACTGGTACCTATAGATGTCAGGTCAACATTCTCAATCCCCCTCCGATCAGAAAACTTCATGGACATGGCTCTGTGGTGCGGGTACAGGGTAAGTGTATTAGATCTGAAGACTATCCAATGGTGAGTGTGCATTTGTGTGCGTCTGTGTGCGTGCATGCTTACACACACATGTCCATCTGTGTGTCAGTGTGTGCATGTGTACGTGCCTGCGAGTGTGTGTGTATGTACGTGTCTGTCAGTGTGTACCTATGTGTGCGTCTCTCCACGTGTGTGTCTGCATGTGGGAGTGACTGTGTGTGTGTCTTTGCCTGTGTGTGTGAGTATGTGTGTCTGTGTGTGTGTGAACTCTGGGCCTTGCTGCAGCCTGAGCTCTGGGCCTTGGTGCAGCCTGAGCTCTGGGCCCTGCAGCCTGAGCTCTGGGCCCTGCAGCCTGAGCTCTGGGCTTTGGTGCAGTCTGAACTCTGGGCCTTGGTACAGCCTGAGCTCTGGGCCTTGGCACAGCCTGAGCTCTGGGCCTTGGCGCAGCCTGAGCTCTGGGCCTTGGTGCAGCCTGAGGTCTGGGCCTTGGTACAGCCTGAGCTCTGGGCCTTGGCACAGCCTGAGCTCTGGGCCTTGGTACAGCCTGAGCTCTGTGTCTTGTTACAGCCTGAGCTCTGGGCCTTGGTACAGCCTGAGATCTGGGCCTTGCAGCCTGAGCTCTGGGCCTTGGTACAGCCTGAGCTCTGGGTCTTTGTACAGCCTGAGCTCTGGGCCTGGGTACAGCCTGACCTCTGGGCCTTGGTACAGCCTGAGATCTGGGCCTTGCAGCCTGAGGTCTGGGCCTTGGTACAGCCTGAGCTCTGGGCCTTGATGCAGCCTGAGCTCTGGGCCTTGGTGCAGCCTGAGCTCTGGGCCTTGGTGCAGCCTGAGCTCTGGGCCTTGGTAAACCCAAGGGAGATGATATTGGGTCGGATCCTCAGCTCTGGGACTCGATTTGAACTCTGACGGTTGTGAGCATCCTGTTTCAGCCTGTGACCGGGGCTGGGGAGTGGGCTGAAGTTGCTGGTGAGGGAACGGATTTGTAATGAGGACTTTAGTTTTCTCAGTGTTAAACAGGAGGAACTTCCAGTTCATCCAGGACTGGATATTTACAAGCAGTGTGACAGCACAGAGGTGATGGAGGGACCGATACAGAGAGCAGGAGCGGAGAGTTACAGAGAGAGAGGGAGTGGAGAGAGAGAGAGAGAGAGGGAGTGGAGAGCTAGATAGAGGGAGTGGAGAGATAGAGAGAGAGAGGGAGTGGAGTGAGAGAGAGAGGGAGTGGAGAGATAGATAGAGGGAGTGGAGAGATAGATAGAGGGAGTGGAGAGATAGAGAGAGAGAGCGAGTGGAGAGACAGAGGAAGTGGATAGATAGAAAGAGAGAGGGAGTGGAGTGAGAGAGAGAGAGAGAGAGAGAGTGAAGAGATAGATAGAGAGAGAGTGGAGAGATAGATAGAGAGAGAGAGTGAAGAGATAGATAGAGAGAGAGTGGAGAGATAGATAGAGAGAGAGGGAGTGGAGAGATAGATAGAGAGAGAGAGTGAAGAGATAGATAGAGAGAGAGGGAGTGGAGAGATAGAGAGAGAGTGGAGAGATAGATAGATAGAGAGTGGAGAGATAGATAGAGAGAGAGGGAGTGGAGAGATAGATAGAGGGAGTGGAGAGATAGAGATAGAGAGGGAGTGGAGTGAGAGAGAGAGAGGGAGTGGAGAGATAGATAGAGGGAGTGGAGAGATAGAGATAGAGAGGGAGTGGAGAGAGAGAGAGAGAGGGAGTGGAGAGATAGATACAGTTTTGGTGTCCATACTTAAGAAAAGACATACTTGCTCTTGAGGCAGTACAAAGAAGGTTCACTCGGTTAATCCCGGGGATGAGGGGGTGGACATATGAGGAGAGGTTGAGTAGATTGGGACTCTACTCATTGGAGTTCAGAAGAGTGAGAAGCGATCTTATTGAAACATATAAGATTGTGAAGGGGCTTGATCGGGTGGATGCGGTAAGGATGTTCCCAAGGATGGGTGAAACTAGAACTAGGGGGCATAATCTTAGAATAAAGGGCTGCTCTTTCAAAACTGAGATGAGGAGAAACTTCTTCACTCAGAGGGTAGTAGGTCTGTGGAATTTGCTGCCCCAGGAAGCTGTGGAAGCTACATCATTAAATAAATTTAAAACAGAAATAGACAGTTTCCTAGAAGTAAAGGGAATTAGGGGTTACGGGGAGCGGGCAGGAAATTGGACATGAGGCTGAGTTCGGATCGGTCGAGGCCCTGTGGGTGGAGGAGCGGGCCCAGGGGCTGAGTGGCCGGGTCCTGCTCCTACTTCTTGTGATCTTTAGATTTGAGGTGAGGATCAGATCAGCCATGATCTTATTGAATGGCGGAGCAGGCTCGAGGGGCCGATTGGCCTACTCCTGCTTCTATTTCTTATGTTCTTATGTTCTTATAGCTAGAGAGGGAGAGTGGAGAGATAGATAGAGAGAGAGAGTGAAGAGATAGATAGATAGAGTGGAGAGATAGATAAAGAGAGAGAGAGTGGAGAGATAGATAGAGAGAGAGAGTGAAGAGATAGATAGATAGAGTGGAGAGATAGATAAAGAGAGAGAGACTGGAGAGATAGATAGAGAGAGAGAGTGGAGAGATAGATAGATAGAGAGTGGAGAGATAGATAGAGAGAGAGGGAGTGGAGAGATAGATAGAGAGAGGGAGTGGAGAGATAGATAGAGAGAGAGTGGAGAGATAGATAGAGAGAGAGTGGAGAGATAGATAGAGAGAGAGAGTGGAGAGGGAGATAGAGAGAGGGTGTGGAGAGATAGGTAAAGAGAGAGTGGGAAGATAGATAGAGAGAGTGGAGAGATAGATAGAGAGAGAGAGTGGAGAGATAGATACAGAGAGAGGGTGGAGAGAGATAGATAGAGCGAGAGGGAGTGGAGAATTAGATAGAGAGGGGGTGGAGGGATACTCACACACTCACACACACAGACACAGACATACGCACACAGACACACACTATGCGCATGTGTACATCTGTTTAGTGTGTCTAACAAGTCAAGAGTGGAGCCTTGGTTGAAGGCCTCTTGAGCAGCCCCGATTTTAATCGCTCCACCATTGGCGGCCGTGCCTTCAGCTGCCTGGGCCCTAAAGCTCAGGAATTCCCTCCCTAAACCTCTCCGCCTCTCTCTCCTCCTTTAAGACGCTCCTTAAAACCTGCCTCTTTGACCAAGCTTTTGGTCACCTGTCCTAATATCTCCTTATGTGGCTCGGGGTCAAATTTTGTTTGATAATCGCTCCTGTGAAGCACCTTGGGACGTTTTTAGCACATTAAAGGCGCTGTATAAATGCAAGTTGTTGTTGTTGTCCAAGGAGGCAGCCCACACCTGTGGAACTCCACACCAGCGTGGCTCAGGATAGCCGGGACAGGCGGTGAGGTGATGAGAGAGAAATTATCACTGGTGAGTCTCCCTCCCCTGGAAAGAATGGGATCAGCACCAGTCCCATTCACTGATACAGGCAGACCTCAGAGAATCATGGAATGATACAGCACAGAAGGAGGCCATTCGGCCCATCGTGCCATTCGGCCCATCTTTGAAAGAGCTCTCCGATTCGGCTCACTCCCCCCCTGCTCTTTCCCTATTTCCCTGCAAATTTCTTCCTTTTCAGGTGTTTATCCAAACCCCGTTTTGAAGGTTACTATTGAATCTGCTCCCACCGCCCTTTCAGGCAGCGCATTCCAGATCACAACCACTCGCTGCGTATAAATAATATCTCCTCATCTCCCCCACTGGTTCTTCCACCATTGATCCTAAATCTGTGACCTCTGGTGAGTGACCCTCCTGCCAGTGGAACCAGTTTCTCCATTTCCACTATCGAAAACTCTTCATCATTTGGAACACCCCGATTAAATCTCCCGAGCCTTCTCTGCTGGTGTTAGCGGCTCCGAGAAGCGCACGGGTCGGGTAGGGGGGTGGGCAGAAGTGGAATGTGTTATTCTGCCCTGTACTCGGGCCTCAACCACTCTTCTAACATCGAGCTTTGTTTCCAGATGGTGGGCCAGGTGTTGCAGACGTCTCTTCAGTGAGTGTGCTGTTCTTAGCATTGCGCTTTATAACCCTGCTCCTCTTTGTGGCGACCACATCCATCATGACCTCTATCTGGAAGAGAGAAAGGACAGGTAACGAACCATCTCCTTCAGAGCGTGACCGTAAATATTGTCCACATATCCGCAGCATAACAAAGACCGCCTACTTCCACCTCCGTAACATCGCCTGTCTCCGCCCTTGCCTCAGCTCATCCGCTGCTGAAACCCTCATCCGTGCCTTTGTTACCTCTAGACTTGACTATTCCAACCCACTCCTGCCCGGCCTTCCACATTCCACCCAACGTAAACTTGAGGTGAATCAAAACTCGGCAGCCCCCGTGTCCTAACTCGCACCAAGTCCCGTTCGCCCATCACCCCCTGTGCTCGCTGACCTACATTGGCTCCCGGTTAAACAACACCTCGACTTCAAAATTCTCATCCTTGTTTTCAAATCCCTCCATGGCCTCGCCCCTCCCTATCTCTGTAATCTCCTCCAGCCCCACAACACCCCCCGAGATATCTGCGCTCCTCTAATTCTGCTCTCTTGAGCCTCCCTGATTATAATCGCTCCACCATTGGTGGCCGTGCCTTCTGTTGCCTAGGCCCTAAGCTCTGGAATTCCCTGCCTAAACCTCTCCACCTCTCTACCTCTCTTTCCTCCTTTAAGACGCTCCTTAAAACCTACCTCTTTGACCAAGCTTTTGGTCACCTGCCCTAATTTATCCTTATGTGGATCGGTGTCAAATTTTTTGTTTTAAAATACTCCTGAGCGACGCCTTGGGACGTTTTACTACGTTAAAGGCGCTATATAAATACAAGTTGTTGTTGTTGAGTGTCTCGTGCTTACTCGAAATGCGTCGTTGGGAACCAGGGGAGGAAAGAGGTTGACGAACAGTTATGAGTTTGAGTGTAAGACGGTGAGTTTGAGTGTAAGAGTCTGAATGTAAGTGTCAGAGTGAGAAGGTGAGTGTGCGTGAGTGTGTGTGCAACTTAATCCAGGCTGGCTGGACTGGCCTTGAGGACATTTCCACAAATGCTGGGGAACAGTACCTCCCTCCTTGCCCAGACCTCCTCCACCAGGATCTCCAGGGAGATCTGCCCGGCGACTCGCCACTGCCAGCAGAATTCTGTCCTCACTGTTCCAGCGAAACATGACAGCAGGGAACGTGACCTCGCCTGAAGAGGCGCATCCCGGTTTGAACCCGGCCCACTGGAAATCGCGCAGGGAAAATCGGCGTGCTACCCCCGGTCCACCACGCGATCGGGCGGCCAGCCCCGTCAACCAGATTGAAATGGGAGAATGGGAGTTAAAATCCCCTTCGGGGGCCTCGCGCTGGCGACACCATCAGGTCTGCTGGTTCTCCCCGCCCCACCCACTCCGATGCCCACCCTGAGTTAAAATGGGGCGTTAAGAGTTAGCGTGTGAGTGTGGGAATGTGAGCACGTCTGTGAGAGTTGGTGATATGACTGCCAGTGTGAGGTTGTGAGTGTGGCAATGTGAGTGTGAGCGGGAGAGACTTTGATCAGGTACCATTACCGAAGAATATTAAGGGGTTCATCATTAGGAGGAAGATGGCAAATTGAACTGAAAACTGGTTAGAGAGAAGGAGCAGAGAGTCAGAGTTGAGGGAAGTTTCTCAAAGTGGTTGGAAGTGGGTGGCAGTGACCCACGGGGTTCTGCTCTGGGACAACTGTGAACATCAATGGTTTGGACAGACCAGCGATAGAACATGGGCCACTGACTATACCACAAGTTTGCTCAGTATTATGTTGTTCTTTTTATTCTCATCCTTGTTTTCAAATCCCACCATGGCTTTGCTCCTCCCTATCTCTGCAATCTCCTCCAGCCCCACAACCCCCCCGAGATATCTGCGCTCCTCTAATTCTGGCCTCCTGATTTTAATCGCTCCACCATTGGCGGCCGTGCCTTCCCCTGCCAAGGCCCTAAGCTCTGGAATTCCCTTCCTGAACCTCTTTGCTTCTCTGCCTCTATCTCCTCTTTTAAGACACTCCTTAGGACAGAAATGAGGAAGAATTTCTTCACCCAGAGAGTGGTGAACCTGTGGAATTCTCTACCACAGAAGGTAGTTGAGGCCAAGTCATTAAATATATTCAAGAATGAGTTAGATATATTTCTTAAAGCTAAAGGTATCAAGGGATATGGGGAGAAGGCAGGGACAGGGTACTGAGTTTGGATGATCAGCCATGATCGCATCGAATGGCGGAGCAGGCTCGAGGGGCCGAATGGCCTACTCCTGCTCCTATCTTCTATGTTTCTATGTTTCCTTAAAACCTACCTCTTCCTGTCCCAGCATCTCTTTATGTGGCTCGGTGTCAAATTTTACTTGATGATCGCTCCTGTGAAGCGCCTTGGGACGTTTTACTACGTTAAAGGCGCTGTATAAATACAAGTTGTTGTCGCCGTTTTAATTAAATGGATTCTTTCTGTTTCACTCAATGCAGGAAGCAGGAACCTGTGCAAATGGGAACTGAGGAGAAATGAACCTCAGAAACGTTGACCGGACAAATCTAAACCCTGTCTCTCAGCAAGAGGAAGGACGGGGTGAGGGGGAGAGAGGAGGGGTGGCGGGGAGAAGGGGCAGCGCCGAAGATACAGTCGGTTTATGTCCAGGGAGTGTCTGAGCTGCTCACACCATGGAAGGTGCAAGTTTCCATCTGGGATAGCTGCCCCTCAAGTCAGACTGGCAGGAGAAGCCCTCAAGCTGCCATCTCGCCGTCTCTGGGCAAGGCGAGGTGATCCAGCGGCCCTGATCTTCACCGGGGGAATGGGGGACAATGGCCCGTATTTTTCCGATCGGAGGCTTCCTGCGCGCGGAGGCCTCCGGTCTGGAAAAAATCTACGCCCTTCCCTGAGGGCTCCCGAGGTGCGGCCATTTCCGCTCCTGGGCCTCTCCACGACGGAATGCCCAGGGCCCAGGTATCCCAGGTATCCCAGGGGCGCAGGCGGTTCGCAAACATCCCTGGGATCAGGTGGGCCATGGGGAACCAATGGGAGAAGGGACCTGTCAAAAGTATGAATGGAGATCACTCCAAAAAGACATCAAAACATTAAATAATATATATTTTTTTAAATCACGTTTTTAAAATTAGTTAAAATTACATTAAAATAACAAAAATTTAATTTTTGGAAAAAAAAAATTAAAGTTTTTTACAGGGCTAAAAATAAACTTACCTTTTTTTTAAAAAGTAACTCTTATGCTGGTAAAAGCAGGCCTTACATCTGCTTTTACCAGGCGTAAGATTTCTAAGGGTTTTCAGCGGGCGGAGGTTCTGCAGAAAGCGGAACTCTCCCCCCGCAGAGGCCCTTCTCCAGGGCAGGCATCCGATTTGTCCAGAGCATTCTTGGCAGATCGGAAATGCCGGGTTTTCAGCGCATGCGCTTGGCATGACCGAGACTGGCACTTTGCGATGTCCCGACAGGTGTGTAGACAGCTCGGACACACCCGTAGGGATCCCCTTATCTGAGGAAGGATGTTCTTGCCATGGAAGGAGTTCAGTGAAGATTCACAAGGCTGATACCTGGGATGGCAGGAATGACATATGAGGAGAGATTGGGTCGATTGGGCTTATACTCGCTGGAGTATAGAAGAATGAGAGGGGATCTCATCGAAACATATAAAATTCTGACAGGTCTGGGCAAACCAGATGCAGGAAGAATGTTCCCGATGGTCGGAGAGTCCAGAACCAGGGGTCATAATCTAAGGATAAGAGGTAAGCCATTTAGGACAGAAATGAGGAAGAATTTCTTCACCCAGAGAGTGGTGAACCTGTGGAATTCTCTACCACAGAAGGTAGTAGAGGCCAAGTCATTAAATATATTCAAGAATGAGTTAGATATATTTCTTAAGCCTAAAGGGATCAAGGGATATGGGGAGAAGGCAGGGACAGGGTACTGAGTTTGGATGATCAGCCATGATCTCATCGAATGGCGGAGCAGGCTCGAGGGGCCGAATGGCCTACTCCTGCTCCTATCTTCTATGTTTCTATGGAAAATAGGGGCCATTGTTTCCGTTAAGCTGCGGTCTGGAGGTCCCGTGCAGGCTGCTCGATGGCTTTACAATTGAAATAACCGCGTGGGCCCGAGATATTGAATGGGCTGCACAGCTTAAAAAAATTTGCGGGAACATTGCAGGGGGGGCCCAGTTTACCTCGGCTGAGTTTTGGTGTCTATAGAAAATCCCTCATCCTGGCCAGTATTTATCCCTCATCCAGCATTATTAAAATAGATTACGACAGGCAAAATACAGCTGGAAATCTGAAATAAAAACAGAAAAAGCTGGAAGCACTCAGCAGGTCAGGCAGCATCGGTGGAGAGAGAAACAGAGTTAACGTTTCAGGGCCAAGACCTCTCCAAAGGTTCTTTTAGTTTGCGAGCAGTTGAGATTATTCTTACCTGGGACCCACGGTGTCGAACGCATCGCAGGGTTAGAACCACCAGCTGCCTGCCTCCTGCCCTTCAGACCGGTTGCAAAGCGATACCAGACACAGGGCGAGTTAAGCAAAGACAATAGCAAGATTCCCAAGGTCTCAAGGTCCTGCCATGACAGGTTATCTCGCAATAAGAAGACTCAAGGGCTCAAGGAGGCGCTTGCTACCCCAAGTTATTTGTCAATGTGTACAAAGGACAGGACAGGCAGACGGTGCTGTTCTCGGAGAGGAAACGGACAGCTCGGGGAATGCAACAAACGTCGAGAGACTGATCACTTGGCGACCTGGTAGTGATGCTGTGCCCAGGTGCTATCTTTGCATACGGTGTTATCTTTGTGCATTGTTTCAATAAAGACTTGTAATACTATGCTACGAAAGACCACACGCATCTATTATTGAAATTACCAAGTGTGACAGATCATAACTCAGATTCCACCACTGAGAGTCAGTGCCCGCGGGACTGTACCCCAGTGAGAGTCAGTGTCTGAGGAACTGTACCCCAGTGAGAGACAGTGTCTGTGGAACTGTACCCCAGTGAGAGTCAGTGCCTGTGGAACTGTACCCCAGTGAGAGTCAGTACCTGTGGAACTGTACCCCAGTGAGAGTCAGTGTCTGTGGAACTGTACCCCAGTGCGAGACTGTGTCTGTGGAACTGTACCCCAGTGTGAGTCAGTGACTGTGGAACTGTTCCCCAGTAAGAGTCAGTGCCCATGGAACTGTACCCCAGTGAGAGTCAGTGTTTATGGAACTGTACCCCAGTGAGAGTCAGTGTCTGTGGAAGTGTAGCCCAGTGAGGGTCAGTGTCTGTGGAACTGTACCCCAGTGAGGGTCAGTGTCTGTGGAACTGTACCCGAGTGTGAGTCAGTGCCTGTGGAACTGTACCCTAGTGTGAGTCAGTGTCTGTGGAACTTTACCCCAGTATGAGACAGTGTCTGTGGAACTGTACCCCAGTGAGAGTCAGTGTCTGTGGAACTGTACCCCAGTGAGAGCCTGTGCCCGTGGAACTGTACCCCAGTGAGAGTCAGTGTCTGTGGAACCTGTACCTCAGTGAGTGTCAGCGTCTGTGGAACTGTACCCCAGTGAGAGTCGGTGTCTGTGGATCTGTACCCCAGTGAGAGTCAGTGTCTGTGGAATTGTACCCCAGTGAGAATCAGTGCCTGTGGAACTGTACCTCAGTGAGAGTCAGTGCCCATCGAACTGTACCCCACTGCGAATCAGTGTCTGTGGATCTGTACCCCAGTGAGAGTCAGGGTCTGTGGAACTGTATCCCAGCAAGAGTCAGTGTCTCTGGAACAGTACCCCAGTGAGAGTCAGTGTCTGTGGAACAGTACCCCAGTGAGATTCAGTGTCTGTGGAACTGTACCCCAGTGAGAGTCAGTGCCTGTGGAACTATACCCCAATGAGAGTCAGTGTCTGTTGAACTGTACCCCAGTGAGAGTCAGTGCCTGTGGAACTGTACCCCAGTGAGAGCCAGTATCTGTGGAACCCATACCCCAGTGAGAGTCAGTGTCTGTGGAACTGTACCCCAGTGAGAGTCAGTGTCTGTGGAACCCGTACCCCAGTTTGAGTCAGTGTTTGTGGAACTGTACTGCAGTGAGAGTCAGTGCCTGTGGAACTGTACCCCAGTGAGAGTCAGTGTCTGTGGAACCCGTACCCCAGTGAGAGTCAATTCATGTGGAACTGTACCCCAGTGAGAGTCAGTGTCTGTGGAACTGTACCCCAGTGAGGGTCAGTGTTTGTGGAACTGTACACCAGTGAGAGTCAGTGTCTGTGGAACTGTACCCCAGTGAGAGTCAGTGTCTGTGGAACTGTACCCCAGTTAGAGTCAGTGTCTGTGGAACTGTACCCCAGTGAGAGTCAGTGTCTGTGGAACTGTACCCCAGTGAGAGTCAGTGTCTGTGGAACTGTACCCCAGTGAGAGTCAGTGCCTGTGGAACTGTACCCCAGTGAGGGTCAGTGTTTGTGGAACTGTACACCAGTGAGAGTCAGTGTCTGTGGAACTGTACCCCAGTGAGAGTCAGTGTCTGTGGAACTGTAGCCCAGTTAGAGTCAGTGTCTGTGGAACTGTACCCCAGTTAGAGTCAGTGTCTGTGGAAATGTACCCCAGTGAGAGTCAGCGTCTGTGGAACTGTACCCCAGTGAGAGTCAGTGCCTGTGGAACTGTACCCCAGTGAGAGCCAGTGTCTGTGGAACTGTACCCCAGTGAGGGTCAGCGTCTGTGGAACTGTACCCCAGTGAGAGTCAGTTACTGTGGAACTGTACCCCAGTGAGAGTCAATATCTGTGGAACTGTACCTCAGTGAGTGTCAGCGTCTGTGGAACTCTACCCCAGTGAGAGTCAGTGTCTGTGGAACCGTACCCCAGCGAGAGTCACTGCCTGTGGAACTGTACCCCAGTGAGAGTCAGTGCCTGTGGAACTGTACCCCAGTGAGAGTCAGTACCTGTGGAACTGTACCCCAGTGAGAGTCAGTGTCTGTGGAACTGTACCCCAGTGCGAGACTGTGTCTGTGGAACTGTACTGCAGTGTGAGTCAATGACTGTGGAACTGCTCCCCAGTAAGAGTCAGTGCCCATGGAACTGTACCCCAGTGAGAGTCAGTGTCTATGGAACTGTACCTCAGTGAGAGTCAGTGTCTGTGGAAGTGTACCCCAGTGAGGGTCAGTGCCTGTGGAAATGTACCCGAGTGTGAGTCAGTGCCTGTGGAACTGTACCCTAGTGTGAGTCAGTGCCTGTGGAACTTTACCCCAGTGAGAATCAGTGCCTGTGGAACTTTACCCCAGTATGAGTCAGTGTCTGTGGAACTGTACCCCAGTGAGAGTCAGTGTCTGTGGAACTGTACCCCAGCGAGAGCCTGTGCCCGTGGAACTGTACCCCAGTGAGAGTCAGTCTCTGTGGAACCTGTACCTCAGTGAGTGTCAGCGTCTGTGGAACTGTACCCCACTGCAAATCAGTGTCTGTGGAACTGTACCTCAGTGAGAGTCAGGGTCTGTGGAACTGTACCCCAGTGAGAGTAAGTGTCTCTGGAACAGTACCTCAGTGAGAGTCAGTGGCTGTGGAACTGTACCCCAGTGAGAGTCAGTGTCTGTGGAACCTGTACCTCAGTGAGTGTCAGCGTCTGTGGAACTGTACCCCAGTGAGAGTCGGTGTCTGTGGATCTGTACCCCAGTGAGAGTCAGTGTCTGTGGAATTGTACCCCAGTGAGAATCAGTGCCTGTGGAACTGTACCTCAGTGAGAGTCAGTGCCCATCGAACTGTACCTCACTGCGAATCAGTGTCTGTGGATCTGTACCCCAGTGAGAGTCAGGGTCTGTGGAACTGTATCCCAGCAAGAGTCAGTGTCTCTGGAACAGTACCCCAGTGAGAGTCAGTGTCTGTGGAACAGTACCCCAGTGAGATTCAGTGTCTGTGGAACTGTACCCCAGTGAGAGTCAGTGCCTGTGGAACAATACCCCAATGAGAGTCAGTGTCTGTTGAACTGTACCCCAGTGAGAGTCAGTGCCTGTGGAACTGTACCCCAGTGAGAGCCAGTATCTGTGGAACCCATACCCCAGTGAGAGTCAGTGTCTGTGGAACTGTACCCCAGTGAGAGTCAGTGTCTGTGGAACCCGTACCCCAGTTTGAGTCAGTGTTTGTGGAACTGTACTGCAGTGAGAGTCAGTGCCTGTGGAACTGTACCCCAGTGAGAGTCAGTGTCTGTGGAACCCGTACCCCAGTGAGAGTCAATTCATGTGGAACTGTACCCCAGTGAGAGTCAGTGTCTGTGGAACTGTACCCCAGTGAGGGTCAGTGTTTGTGGAACTGTACACCAGTGAGAGTCAGTGTCTGTGGAACTGTACCCCAGTGAGAGTCAGTGTCTGTGGAACTGTACCCCAGTTAGAGTCAGTGTCTGTGGAACTGTACCCCAGTGAGAGTCAGTGTCTGTGGAACTGTACCCCAGTGAGAGTCAGTGTCTGTGGAACTGTACCCCAGTGAGAGTCAGTGCCTGTGGAACTGTACCCCAGTGAGGGTCAGTGTTTGTGGAACTGTACACCAGTGAGAGTCAGTGTCTGTGGAACTGTACCCCAGTGAGAGTCAGTGTCTGTGGAACTGTACCCCAGTTAGAGTCAGTGTCTGTGGAACTGTACCCCAGTTAGAGTCAGTGTCTGTGGAACTGTACCCCAATGAGAGTCAGTGTCTGTGGAACTGTACCCCAGTGAGAGTCAGTGCCTGTGGAACTGTACCCCAGTGAGAGCCAGTGTCTGTGGAACTGTACCCCAGTGAGGGTCAGCGTCTGTGGAACTGTACCCCAGTGAGAGTCAGTTACTGTGGAACTGTACCCCAGTGAGAGTCAATATCTGTGGAACTGTACCTCAGTGAGTGTCAGCGTCTGTGGAACTCTACCCCAGTGAGAGTCAGTGTCTGTGGAACCGTACCCCAGCGAGAGTCACTGCCTGTGGAACTGTACCCCAGTGAGAGTCAGTGCCTGTGGAACTGTACCCCAGTGAGAGTCAGTACCTGTGGAACTGTACCCCAGTGAGAGTCAGTCTCTGTGGAACTGTACCCCAGTGCGAGACTGTGTCTGTGGAACTGTACTGCAGTGTGAGTCAATGACTGTGGAACTGTTCCCCAGTAAGAGTCAGTGCCCATGGAACTGTACCCCAGTGAGAGTCAGTGTCTATGGAACTGTACCTCAGTGAGAGTCAGTGTCTGTGGAAGTGTACCCCAGTGAGGGTCAGTGCCTGTGGAAATGTACCCGAGTGTGAGTCAGTGCCTGTGGAACTGTACCCTAGTGTGAGTCAGTGCCTGTGGAACTTTACCCCAGTGAGAATCAGTGCCTGTGGAACTTTACCCCAGTATGAGTCAGTGTCTGTGGAACTGTACCCCAGTGAGAGTCAGTGTCTGTGGAACTGTACCCCAGCGAGAGCCTGTGCCCGTGGAACTGTACCCCAGTGAGAGTCAGTCTCTGTGGAACCTGTACCTCAGTGAGTGTCAGCGTCTGTGGAACTGGACCCCACTGCAAATCAGTGTCTGTGGAACTGTACCTCAGTGAGAGTCAGGGTCTGTGGAACTGTACCCCAGTGAGAGTAAGTGTCTCTGGAACAGTACCTCAGTGAGAGTCAGTGGCTGTGGAACTGTACCCCAGTGAGAGTCAGTGTCTGTGGAACTGTACCCCAGTGAGAGTCAGTGTCTGTGAACTGTACCTCAGTGAGAGTAAGTGCCCATGGAACTGTACCCCAGTGAGGGTCAGTGTCTGTAGAACTGTAGCCCAGTGAGAGTCAGTGTCTGTGGAACTGTACCCCAGTGAGAGTCAGTGTCTGTGGAACTGTACCCCAGTGAGAGTCAGTGTCTGTGGAACTGTACCCCAGTGAGAGTCAGTGTCTGTGGAACTGTACCCCAGTGAGAGTCAGTGTCTGTGGAACTGTACCCCAGTGAGAGTCAGTGTCTGTGGAAGTGTAGCCCAGTGAGGGTCAGTGTCTGTGGAACTGAACCCGAGTGTGAGTCAGTGCCTGTGGAACTGTACCCTAGTGTGAGTCAGTGCCTGTGGAACTGTACCCCAGTGAGAATCAGTGACTGTGGAACTTTACCCCAGTATGAGTCAGTGTCTGTGGAACTTTACCCCAGTGAGAGTCAGTACCTGTGGAACTGTACCCCAGTGAGAGTCAGTGTTTATGGAACTGTACCCCAGTGAGAGTCAGTGTCTGTGGAAGTGTAGCCCAGTGAGGGTCAGTGTCTGTGGAACTGTACCCCAGTGAGGGTCAGTGTCTGTGGAACTGTACCCGAGTGTGAGTCAGTGCCTGTGGAACTGTACCCTAGTGTGAGTCAGTGCCTGTGGAACTTTACCCCAGTATGAGACAGTGTCTGTGGAACTGTACCCCAGTGAGAGTCAGTGTCTGTGGAACTGTACCCCAGCGAGAGCCTGTGCCCGTGGAACTGTACCCCAGTGAGAGTCAGTCTCTGTGGAACCTGTACCTCAGTGAGTGTCAGCGTCTGTGGAACTGTACCCCAGTGAGAGTCGGTGTCTGTGGATCTGTACCCCAGTGAGAGTCAGTGTCTGTGGAATTGTACCCCAGTGAGAATCAGTGCCTGTGGAACTGTACCTCAGTGAGAGTCAGTGCCCATCGAACTGTACCCCACTGCGAATCAGTGTCTGTGGATCTGTACCCCAGTGAGAGTCAGGGTCTGTGGAACTGTATCCCAGCAAGAGTCAGTGTCTCTGGAACAGTACCCCAGTGAGAGTCAGTGTCTGTGGAACAGTACCCCGGTGAGATTCAGTGTCTGTGGAACTGTACCCCAGTGAGAGTCAGTGCCTGTGGAACTATACCCCAATGAGAGTCAGTGTCTGTTGAACTGTACCCCAGTGAGAGTCATTGCCTGTGGAACTGTACCCCAGTGAGAGCCAGTATCTGTGGAACCCATACCCCAGTGAGAGTCAGTGTCTGTGGAACTGTACCCCAGTGAGAGTCAGTGTCTGTGGAACCCGTACCCCAGTTTGAGTCAGTGTTTGTGGAACTGTACTGCAGTGAGAGTCAGTGCCTGTGGAACTGTACCCCAGTGAGAGTCAGTGTCTGTGGAACCCGTACCCCAGTGAGAGTCAATTCCTGTGGAACTGTACCCCAGTGAGAGTCAGTGTCTGTGGAACTGTACCCCAGTGAGGGTCAGTGTTTGTGGAACTGTACCCCAGTTAGTGTCAGTGTCTGTGGAACTGTACCCCAGTGAGAGTCAGTGTCTGTGGAACTGTACCCCAGTGAGAGTCAGTGTCTGTGGAACTGTACCCCAGTGAGAGTCAGTGCCTGTGGAACTGTACCCCAGTGAGGGTCAGTGTTTGTGGAACTGTACACCAGTGAGAGTCAGTGTCTGTGGAACTGTACCCCAGTGAGAGTCAGTGTCTGTGGAACTGTACCCCAGTTAGAGTCAGTGTCTGTGGAACTGTACCCCAGTTAGAGTCAGCGTCTGTGGAACTCTACCCCAGTGAGAGTCAGTGTCTGTGGAACCGTACCCCAGCGAGAGTCACTGCCTGTGGAACTGTACCCCAGTGAGAGTCAGTGCCTGTGGAACTGTACCCCAGTGAGAGTCAGTACCTGTGGAACTGTACCCCAGTGAGAGTCAGTGTCTGTGGAACTGTACCCCAGTGCGAGACTGTGTCTGTGGAACTGTAGCCCAGTGCGAGACTGTGTTTGTGGAACTGTACCCCAGTGTGAGTCAATGACTGTGGAACTGTTCCCCAGTAAGAGTCAGTGCCCATGGAACTGTACCCCAGTGAGAGTCAGTGTCTATGGAACTGTACCTCAGTGAGAGTCAGTGTCTGTGGAAGTGTACCCCAGTGAGGGTCAGTGCCTGTGGAAATGTACCCGAGTGTGAGTCAGTGCCTGTGGAACTGCACCCTAGTGTGAGTCAGTGCCTGTGGAACTTTACCACAGTGAGAATCAGTGCCTGTGGAACTTTACCCCAGTATGAGTCAGTGTCTGTGGAACTGTACCCCAGTGAGAGTCAGTGTCTGTGGAACTGTACCCCAGCGAGAGCCTGCGCCCGTTGAACTGTACCCCAGTGAGAGTCAGTCTCTGTGGAACCTGTACCTCAGTGAGTGTCAGCGTCTGTGGAACTGTACCCCACTGCAAATCAGTGTCTGTGGAACTGTACCTCAGTGAGAGTAAGTGCCCATGGAACTGTACCCCAGTGAGGGTCAGTGTCTGTAGAACTGTAGCCCAGTGAGAGTAGGTGTCTGTGGAACTGTACCCCAGTGAGAGTCAGTGTCTGTGGAACTGTACCCCAGTGAGAGTCAGTATCTGTGGAACTGTACCACAGTGAGAGTCAGTGTCTGTGGAACCGTACCCCAGCGAGAGTCACTGCCTGTGGAACTGTACCCCAGTGAGAGTCAGTTCCTGTGGAACTGTACCCCAGTGCGAGACTGTGTCTGTGGAACTGTACCCCAGTGTGAGTCAGTGACTGTGGAACTGTTCCCCAGTAAGAGTCAGTGTCTATGGAACTGTACCCCAGTGAGAGTCAGTGTCTGTGGAAGTGTAGCCCAGTGAGGGTCAGTGTCTGTGGAACTGTACCCCAGTGAGAGTCAGTGTCTGTGGAACTGTACCCCAGTGAGAGTCAGTGTCTGTGGAACTGTACCCCAGTGAGAGTCAGTGTCTGTGGAAGTGTAGCCCAGTGAGGGTCAGTGTCTGTGGAACTGCACCCGAGTGTGAGTCAGTGCCTGTGGAACTGTACCCTAGTGTGAGTCAGTGCCTGTGGAACTGTACCCCAGTGAGAATCAGTGCCTGTGGAACTTTACCCCAGTATGAGTCAGTGTCTGTGGAACTGTACCCCAGTGAGAGTCAGTGTCTGTGGAACTGTACCCCAGCGAGAGCCTGTGGCCGTGGAACAGTACCCCAGTGAGAGTCAGTGTCTGTGGAACCTGTACCTCAGTGAGTGTCAGCGTCTGTGGAACTGTACCTCAGTGAGACTCGGTGTCTGTGGATCTGTACCCCAGTGAGATTCAGTATCTGTGGAACTGTACCCCAGTGAGAGTCAGTGTCTGTGGAATTGTACCCCAGTGAGAATCAGTGCCTGTGGAACTGTACCTCAGTGAGAGTCAGTGCCCATCGAACTGTACCCCACTGCGAATCAGTGTCTGTGGATCTGTACCCCAGTGAGAGTCAGGGTCTGTGGAGCTGTACCCCAGTGAGAGTCAGTGTCTCTGGAACAGTACCTCAGTGAGAGTCAGTGGCTGTGGAACTGTACCCCAGTGAGTGTCAGTGTCTGTGGAACTGTACCCCAGTGAGAGTCAGTGTCTCTGGAAAATTACCTCAGTGAGAGTCAGTGGCTGTGGAATTGTACCCCAGTGAGAGTCAGTGTCTGTGGAACTGTACCCCAGTGAGAGTCAGTGTCTGTGAACTGTACCTCAGTGAGAGTCAGTGCCCATGGAACTGTACCCCAGTGAGGGTCAGTGTCTGTAGAACTGTAGCCCAGTGAGAGTCAGTGTCTGTGGAACTGTACCCCAGTGAGAGTCAGTGTCTGTGGAACTGTACCCCAGTGAGAGTCAGTGTCTGTGGAACTGTACCCCAGTGAGAGTCAATGCCTGTGGAACTGTACCCCAGTGAGAGTCAGGGTCTGAGGAACAGTACCCCAGTAAGTGTCAGTATCTGTGGAACTGTACCCCAGTGAGGGTCAGCGTCTGTGGAACTGTGCCCCAGTGAGAGTCAGTGTTTGTGGAACTGTACACCAGTGAGAGTCAGTGCCTGTGGAACTGTACCCCAGTGAGAGCCAGTATCTGTGGAACTGTACCCCAGTGAGGGTCAGCGTCTGTGGAACTGTACCCCAGTGAGAGTCAATGTCTGTGGAACTGTACCCCAGTGAGAGTCAGTGTCTGTGGAACTGTACCCCAGCGAGAGCCTGTGCCCGTGGAACTGTACCCCAGTGAGAGTCAGTGTCTGTTGAACCTGTACCTCAGTGAGTGTCAGCGTCTGTGGAACTGTACCACAGTGAGAGTCAGTGTCTGTTGAACCTGTACCTCAGTGAGTGTCAGCGTCTGTGGAACCGTACCCCAGCGAGAGTCACTGCCTGTGGAACTGTACCCCAGTGAGAGTCAGTGTCTGTGGAACTGTACCCCAGTGAGAGTCAGTATCTGTGGAACTGTACCACAGTGCGAGTCAGTGTCTGTGGAACCGTACCGCAGCGAGAGTCACTGCCTGTGGAACTGTACCCCAGTGAGAGTCAGTTCCTGTGGAACTGTACCCCAGTGCGAGTCAGTACCTGTGGAACTGTACCCCAGTGAGAGTCAGTGTCTGTGGAACTGTACCCCAGTGCGAGACTGTGTCTGTGGAAATGTACCCCAGTGTGAGTCAGTGACTGTGGAACTGTTCCCCAGTAAGAGTCAGTGTCTATGGAACTGTACCCCAGTGAGAGTCAGTGTCTGTGGAAGTGTAGCCCAGTGAGGGTCAGCGTCTGTGGAACTGTACCTCAGTGAGAGTCAGTTACTGTGGAACTGTACCCCAGTGAGAGTCAATGTCTGTGGAACTGTACCCCAGTGAGAGTCAGTGTCTGTGGAACTGTACCCCAGTATGAGTCAGTGCCTGTGGAACTGTACCCTAGTGTGAGTCAGTGCCTGTGGAACTGTACCCCAGTGAGAATCAGTGCCTGTGGAACTTTACCCCAGTATGAGTCAGTGTCTGTGGAAATGTACCCCAGTGAGAGTCAGTGTCTGTGGAACTGTACCCCAGCGAGAGCCTGTGCCCGTGGAACTGTACCCCAGTGAGAGTCAGTGTCTGTTGAACCTGTACCTCAGTGAGTGTCAGCGTCTGTGGAACTGTACCCCAGTGAGAGTCGGTGTCTGTGGATCTGTACCCCAGTGAGAGTCAGTGTCTGTGGAACTGTACCCCAGTGAGAGTCAGTGTCTGTGGAATTGTACCCCAGTGAGAATCAGTGCCTGTGGAACTGTACCTCAGTGAGAGTCAGTGCCCATCGAACTGTACCCCACTGCGAATCAGTGTCTGTGGATCTGTACCCCAGTGAGAGTCAGGGTCTGTGGAACTGTACCCCAGTGAGAGTCAGTGTCTGTGGAATTGTACCCCAGTGAGAATCAGTGCCTGTGGAACTGTACCTCAGTGAGAGTCAGTGCCCATCGAACTTTACCCCACTGCGAATCAGTGTCTGTGGATCTGTACCCCAGTGAGAGTCAGGGTCTGTGGAGCTGTACCCCAGTGAGAGTCAGTGTCTGTGGAACTGTACCCCAGTGAGAGTCAGTGTCTGTAGAACTGTAGCCCAGTGAGAGTCAGTGTCGGTGAACTGTACCCCAGTGAGAGTCAGTGTCTGTGGAACTGTACCCCAGTGAGAGTCAGTGTCTGTGGAACTGTACCCCAGTGAGAGTCAGTGTCTCTGGAACAGTACCTCAGTGAGAGTCAGTGGCTGTGGAATTGTACCCCAGTGAGAGTCAGTGTCTGTGGAACTGTACCCCAATGAGAGTCAGTGTCTGTGAACTGTACCTCAATGAGAGTCAGTGCCCATGGAACTGTACCCCAGTGAGGGTCAGTGTCTGTAGAACTGTAGCCCAGTGAGAGTCAGTGTCTGTGGAACTGTACCCCAGTAAGAGTCAATGTCTGTGGAACTGTACCCCAGTGAGAGTCAGTGTCTGTGGAACTGTACCCCAGTGATAGTCAGTGTCTCTGGAACAGTACCTCAGTGAGAGTCAGTGGCTGTGGAACTGTACCCCAGTGAGAGTCAGTGTCTGTGGAACTGTACCCCAGTGAGAATCAGTGTCTGTGAACTGTACCTCAGTGAGAGTCAGTGCCCATGGAACTGTACCCCAGTGAGGGTCAGTGTCTGTGGAACTGTACCCCAGTGAGAGTCAGTGTCTGTGGAACTGTACCTCAGTGAGAGTCAGTGTCTGTGGAACAGTACCCCAGTGAGATTCAGTGCCCGTTGACCTGTACCCCAGTGAGAGTCAGTGTCTGTGGAACTGTACCCCAGTGAGAGTCAGTGTCTTTGGAACCGTACCCCAGTGAGCTCAGTGTCTGTGGAACTGTACCCCAGTGAGAGTCAGTGTCTGTGGAACCGTACCCCAGTGAGAGTCAGTGTCCGTGGAACTGTACCCCAGTGAGAGTCAGTGTTTGTGGAACTGTAGCCCAGTGAGAGTCAGTGTCTGTGGCACTGTACCCCAGTGAGAGTCAGTGTCTGTGGAACTGTACCTCAGTGAGAGTCAGTGCCCATCGAACTGTACCCCACTGCGAATCAGTGTCTGTGGATCTGTACCCCAGTGAGAGTCAGCGTCTGTGGAACTGTACCCCATTGAGAGTCAGTGTCTGTGGAACTGTACCCCAGTGAGAGTCAGTGTCTCTGGAACAGTACCTCAGTGAGAGTCAGTGGCTGTGGACCTGTACCCCATTGAGAGTCAGTGTCTGTGGAACTGTACCCCAGTGAGAGTCAGTGTCTCTGGAACAGTACCTCAGTGAGAGTCAGTGGCTGTGGAACTGTACCCCAGTGAGAGTCAGTGTCTGTGGAACTGTACCCCAGTGAGAGTGTAGAATTCGCAATTATCGCGATTTCATTTTAATAAGGAGAAAACACAAAGTTTCGTTCAAAACAGCTTTTATTTCAGCAGAATGCTGTCAGGTTTAAATTGGACACAAGCAGCCTGTAAAATGGCCGCCGCACCGCGTGACAGAACATTCTAGACTTTTCAGCAGGCAGACAAGATGGCGTTCCAATAAACATTCTTGCAAGATCGATAACGATTCAGCACAGTGAAGACAATACACAGGACATTATGGGTTTACAGTATAAACATCGATACTGGAATCGGTCTCCCAGGTACAAAGGAAAGCCATCAAGGGCCCATCCAAAGGACATTAATATGTAAACTCCCAACGGCTCTACGATGAGAGAGCCGTTAGCAGGTAGTTATACAGGACACTTGGAAGCCCCAAACCCCTCCAGGGGGAACACCGACCGATTTAACAATGGGAGAAATATTAACAGGTACTCAAACATTCAGGAGTAGCCCCGAAACCCATTAAGGACAGAGATCACCCATACAGGACATTTTGGGCGCCAAACCTTAAACAAAAGAATGGACATTGTAGTTGGGCGGGAAACGGAAGAACTGTGCACTATAATTGCAGGCCCAAACCGTCCATTCGCTCTCTGGCCTCTTGCTCTTGCTCTTGCCTCATGTTCTTGACTCTTGCCGCTTGTTGCTGTTATCATCGTGGCTGCTCCTGTGTAAAAGACTGTTGCAGAGACCTATGTTGGTAACTGGCAGCAGAACCAAAGGCCCGAGATGAGATGAGATGAGATGAGATGAGATGAGATGAGATGAGAGGAGAAGAGAAGAAGGCCATATCCATCGCCACGGTCAGTAAATCCCGACCGCGCCTGTAGGTCGATCAGCCAAGTCTTCTCGACAGGAAGTTTTCTTCTTTAACAAAACATATTGCATCAATGATAACTGGACTGTGCAAACACATCGTATCAGTGATATTGACAACGCTGCTCCAAGATTAAACTTTGAAGCCCACCAACAGAGGTCTTCACCACAGCGGACGGTCCAGCCGACTAGCCGAGCAGCAGAAGCAGTAAACAAGTGGGACCAGGAGATCTCCTGACCAACACGTGGGTGCTGCGGTGGAAAACATCCGATCAGCTATTCGGGATTTCTCCGAGTTATTACGAGTGGTGAGCATGAGTCTCGGGATCCTACGAAGCTAGTTTAGGATAGACATTGATAGGGGAGGGTTTAAAGATTAAGGATATTTGTAATGTGTGCCCTATTTACGTTGTGCTGGTCGTTCCTCGTTTCCCTAAGAGTGATTATAACTGTTTGTAAGATTGTACTGTCATTAATCTGTGCATATGACATGTATTTCATAATTTTAAGTATCATGCAATAAAGATTTTCCATTTCGTACCGTTCAAACCAAGTCTACATGAGTTTTATCTCCATTACTGCTCTCGCATCTAAGTCCAGTGTCTAGAACCGTAAGGGAGAGTGATTCGAACCACTCACAGGGGTGTCTAGTGTTCCCAGACTGGCTGGAGACCAGGCCTAGACCCGCACTGACATACAGGCTGCACAGAGCCGCGTGAATCTCACAGGCTACGAGACACGCAGGGTCAGGAGAGTATCCCTTACAGAAAATGGCGACCGCGGCAGGACACTGGCAGCGAGAGGGTAGTGTGTTAGATTTTGGAATGACTGTACGAAATGTGATGCAGGAAAAGATAGCGGATTACGTATTTGGAAAGGTTAATCTAACGGAAAAGTGGATAAGCGAATTGTTAGCGGATAAGAGCCCACTAGAGGCAGCTGAAAGGTGGACGGATAGTAAGGAGCATAAAAAGGCAGTTGAGAAAGCAGTCTGGCTTATGTGCTACAAAAGGCAGGTTCAGATTTCAAACCAGACCAATACAGCGCTAACCGCTCGAATCAAGCATCTAGAGGAGGAAATGGAGGAGAAGGTTTCTGGAGGGGAGGCGCTCATTAAGAGTTTAAATGAGTTACGCCAGGAAAGCCAGGAAGTCTCCAGTTACCTTAAAACAAGGGTAGAGTATCTCGAGTGCCAGATCACGGAAGCAAAATTAAACGAGAGTAGGATGAAGGAAAGATGTAACCGTCAAGCTGCCCAGATAAGAACTCAAGAAGAGAGCTTAATGGGGGTTAGGTCGGCGTATAAGTTGGCCCTTGAGGATAAGTTTCAGGGAGCCGACCATAGCGCCTGCGAAAAAGAGATAGAGAGCCTCAAAAGGGCCGTGAATAATGCGAACGGCATGGTGTGCCTTATTAACCCGTCGGCACGCCAGCCGCTAGTAAATGAGAGATTTAGAAATTCCCCACCAAGTAAAGCAGAAGAAGTAGTAGCCACTGCGCCCTCCGCGCCACCCAGCTATTCAGAAACCTGGGTTAGGGAGGAAGCAACGGAAGAAGCAAAAGAGCCCGTTGAAAAGGAGGTAGAAAAGGGATCGTTGTATCCGGTAACGGGGATTAAAAGGGGCCCAAGCAGAAACGGTGGGGAAGAACCGGGGGATCTCCTCGGACAGCTGGTGTTGCCTCACAGTTCACATCAGCTGAGGGCCATGATAAACCACGTAAGGAAGCTGACCGAGATAGACGACCCTTCCGTACATTTCAGGGAAGTTGAGCAAGCCGCAGCCATCAACGGCTGCGATGATGGGGAGACAGCAAAAATGCTGCTGTTCTCATTAGATAGCTCGGTCCTTCAGTGTCTCTCAGGCGATAGCAAGAGGGGTAATAAAAGTTATGAGGAATTGAAAAATGAGGTCCTAGAAGTAGTGGGAGCGAACGACGGAGGTCCATTTGCTAGAGTGGGACAGACAGTGCAGATGGAGGGAGAACCCCCGAAGGTTTTTGCCGACAGGCTGTGGCCAGTATATGAGCGCAGCTGTCTAGGTGCGCCCGAGCGCGAAGATGTGGAAGGCGCCGCTTTAATTCATTGGCTTAGGTGCATAATAGCCAACAGTTTACCAGCCGTTAGAGAGCAGGCAAAAGCCTGGTTCGATCCCAATGACCTCAACCTTACGGAAGAGTCGGTCTTGAATCGACTCACGTTGGGTTACCGTAACATAAGGGGTATGACGACACGTCCCTTTAAGGGAAGAGTACATGAGGTACGACCCGCAGCCCCGACTCAAAGAGAGTGGCATCAGGAGGGTAATCGCGCCCCACAGGCAAGTAATGCCTGTTACGGGTGTGCGAAGACAGGGCACTGGCGCAAGCACTGCAGGAACCCTTGGAAGGATTCCAAGGATAAAAATCCCGCGGTCCGAACCCAGGCGCCTGTCCCGGCTAAGGAAGCAAAGGCACCCACCTCTCCCGAAGACCTCGAAGCAGTGTTAGGAGTCATGCGCAAGATGGTTTTGAATGCGCGTGGACAGGTGGCGGTCGCAACCGGCCCCGTAGGTGCCGCAGGACCGTCTAATAGTACCCAATGACTAGAGCCCACGCAGCCTGCCTACCTATGTCCTTTTAAAAGACACGCACAGGAGGGGGTCTGCGGTGAGGAGGCCAGGTTAAAAGAGCAGGCCTTGCGGGAGGAGAACGCCCGCTTAATAGGGAAAATAGATGGGCTGGAAAGGCAGCTTAGAGAGCAGGCCCTGCGGGAGGAGAACGCCCGAGCAATGGGAAAGTTAGACGTGCTCAGGCTAGAAGGGCAGCTTAGAGAGATAAAAACAGCCTACAGGGTAGCCAGGAGCAGGGAGTATGAGTATTTAAAACAGGATAGAAATCTGCAGCCTCCAGCAGGTGAGATTTCACAGAAACAAGCAGGGGCGGTGGCCTGTCTTAAGGGAGGGGCCAGACCTGCGAGTGGGGAAGCACAGCCCCAGGTAGGACCACAAGGCACACAGGCAGGCGTAGCAGCTTGCATCAGGGGAAGGGACATCCCGGACGATCATGCAGCGTTTTTCTGGAGTTGGGGGTTAGATGACGAGGACCCCAGGGTACCCTGGTCAGATGAGGATAGTGCAGATGAGCATAGTGATGATGACGGGTGGTTTCAGAGGAACGGTCTGGGAGGATTGGGGCCGCTAGGTAGAGATCCATACGGGGTGGACACACAAGCTGCAGGTCCCGACAGCAGGAGGAAGGAGCTGGAGGAGGCAGGGCCAGCCGCCATAGGAGCACAGGGAGTACCAATGTGGTTCCCAGAGGGGTGGCCGCCCGCTTTGAACGTCCAGTCCTCAGGGGAGGCAGAGTTCACGAGTGAAGGGCCGCCTGCTGGGCCGAGCAGGGCGGGGCCCCGAACTGCCAGCCCCGAGGTTAGGGAGGCGGAGTCAGCGGAGGCGGGGCTGGCGCCTGTGATGAAACCCCAGGTCATCCCGTTGAAGGTCTCGGGACCCGGTCCGTCCGTCACGGAGCCCCCGCCCATAGCAATTCCCCGTAGGTCAAGCAGAGTACCCCAGCCCAGGAAGATGTGGTCAGGTCCACAGGCTGCCCCAGGGCGTAAGTTTCAGGTTAAGATAACCCGGGTAGAGACAGGCCACAACGAAGCAGTAACAGGCTGCGGCAGATCAGAGGAAAGGGTCAGCGCAGCAACAGGCTGCGGCAGATCAGAGGGAAGGGTCAGTGCCCTCCCACCGTCGGGAAGAGCTCGCAGCAGCCTTCTCAGGATTTAAAGGGGCCGCCCTGAGAACGGGCGGCATTGTAAAGTATTAGTTTAAGGTTAAGTTTTAAAGTTTATAGTTCAAGGTTAAGTTTTAAGTTTTAATAAGGTTAAGTTTGTAGTGTTTTTAACAGATAACGACAAAATGATGGGAGTTTTAAGGCTAGGTTTAGAGGAAGTCTATTTAGCAAACGTTGAAGTTTACGTGAGGCGAGGTCAGGGGACCCGCTCACCCTTCACAAAAGCCAGAGACCTTTTTGCGAGGCTGGCTACCTCATTCTATCTGATCACAGGAACCAAGGAAGGATGGAACGACTTCTAGTTTTGCTCGTGGCAATCGGATGTGGATTGGCCTATCGGGGCCTCACCAAGGATGTCGTGGTGTTTGGATGTTCCGGGGACACGGCCCCCATCGCGGTGGATGGGACCGGGAGACGGAAGGCAGAAGGGACCAGCACCTATTTCCACAAGGGAAGGTGGCCAGGATGGCTGGGAACGAACTCAACGGAGTATTCCAGCACATCGGGGTTCGCCTACAAAGAGACTTCTTTAATGTGCCCCAAAGTACGGATCATCGCACCCAGGATCAGCGTCACCGTCGGCAAACGGATTTGTTTGACCTGCAGTGGGAATGTCCCATTGAGCCGATGGTGGTGGCTGCGAAAGCTGAGCAAAACTATGAGGAACTCTTCGGTTGAGTGGGAGCGACTGGGTAATAATACCCATCGGACAATTACGGGGACAGATGGACAAGTGAAAGTCTGTTGGGACAAATGGTGGGAACCGGATGAGGGGATTTATGTTTGTATGTGGGGGTCAAAGTACGTTTGCCCCAAAGGCATCTCCATATTCTTTATTAACCAGTGGCAGGATAACGGACAGGGGATGAGGTGGGATGCGAGCACCAGGGGGTGCGGAGCCCCATACTCTCCGATCCCAGTAAATGCCACTGAGCTCATTACGCGCCCACGCAAAGCCCCGCCCACGATTCCGGTAGTTCTATCTGAGGAAGAAGGGTGCCCTAAAACTAGTAAGGGACCCGGGAACGGTTTGGTACTGGTCCCCACAGACCAGATACTATTTCAGGGAGTGCATTACGCGGTGGCCTCGGTGATTTTAAATCTCACTGAGGTACGGTTACCAGAGTGGTGCCCCAAAAAGACGGAACAGTTGTACCAGGTCCTGTTGACCAAGATGTTCAGGCAATTTTACGAGTTTGATTTTGCAGAAATTGATAAGACAAGTTTATACACCGCACCGCAGGAAGTTTTGGACCAAGTAGGGAGGCAAAGAAGGGGTTTGGTGAACGATGCGTTCACTGCTTTTAACACAGGGACATCTGTGGTCAACGCTCTAGACAGTGTGGAGCTGCAGACCCAGATTAATGGTTTAAAAACACAGTTAAAGGACATTCTAACAGATGAGAATAAAGTGGTAGGGTCGGGTCTGCACGAGGACCAAGCCATGACTCTCCATTTAAAGGAAATCATAGCAGAGCTGGAGAAACATGCGCGTACGGTAAATGCCCTGATTAGGGAAGATCGGAATGCATCCGATCAAGCTGCGCAGAACGAGGTGTGCGTGCTTTACGGGGCGTGGTTACTGGGCGAGGGCCGCAGTAATTTGGAGGATTTAAAACAAGGTTTGGTCCCGTCCTGGATAAGTAACAAACACCTGCGGGCGCTCCACCCTTTTCAGAACGCATTAAGTCCGTGCCAGCTCAGGCTAGCTTCAGAAGCTTACCCAGTCCCCGTGGACTGCGGACGTTCAAACCATACTATTATGGGAATAGTATTACGCATGCCGGTTTTGGGCAACACAGCAAAGCCCGCCCCGGTGTATCGGGTAGAGAACATTGGTGTCATTCAGGGGGGAGCCCACGTTCGTTATGCAGCGGTTCCACCTTACGTCATCCGCTGGGAGCAAACGATGACAGGTACAGATCTCTCTGGTTGTCGTGGCAGGGGAGCACACATAATACTGTGCCCCCAGCACTTGAATGCCTTTTTAACACCACAGTGCGGGTTCAGAACGGCTGGCGCCAAGTCCATGAATTGCACCATGGAGGCAATGGCACAAGATCATGTGCCTCCGCAGGTAGCATACATCGGGGGTGGAACATACTGTGTTACCACTGCAGCGCAACACTACCAGCATGGAAACCGTAGCCGGTGTCCGGTGAGTGACAGCAGTTTCTGTTTTAAACCCAGGGCTGAAGTTCAAGTAGCACAACAACGAATTATCCCAATCCCTGAACCATCCACTGTTCATCTCACAGTAAAAGAGAATTTCACCGACTTGCAGCGATTTGTCGCACATTTTGGGTACCTCATTCCCCCTCTCCCCGAGCATTTAACCAAACTTCTGAAAGCCGTCGCGGTGTCACAAAAGCATTTCTATACATTAGAACAGAAAACCGTCGAGATAGGTACAGACATTTTGGACATAGTGGTTCCACCGTGGTGGAATCTGTTCACGAATATTGAAGTGCCCTCATGGGTCAGAATAGCCTCCCACATTTTAGTCGTCTGTCAAGTGTTTATTGTAGTATACCTTTTGTTCATACATTGTAAAAGAGACAAGCGCCTCACCAAGCATGAGAACACGGGAGAGTGGCGAGAACGTTACGTGCGCGTGCACGACGAGAGCGCCGTGTAATAGGAAAATGGCGTCACTCCCGCTCGCCACGTGCGCCGCGGAAGTTTGTACTCATTGTAAATACGTTGGAAACTCGACATGTTTAAGAGTCGGGATTTGTTTATTTTGGTGATGGTGTTGATTGTTTGGTTTTTGGGTTTTGTTTTTCCTTCCCTTGAATAAAAGACAAATATACAGGTGATGCGTGAGGTATCGGCCTGGTTACGCCGGGAAGGAAAACAAGTGGTGTAAGTTTAAGGGCAAATGATGCCTACGGTGATATAAAATGTGATTTTCTTGGGAAATAAGGACGACACAGAGACCCTAGTGAAGTTAAAATTTATGGGATTAATTTACTGGATTCGGAGTGAAATCGAGATAAGATTGCTCACCACTGAGATTTTTGATACGATAAGCGGAGTTATTCGCATCAACAGGAGGGACTGTAGAATTCGCAATTATCGCGATTTCATTTTAATAAGGAGAAAACACAAAGTTTCGTTCAAAACAGCTTTTATTTCAGCAGAATGCTGTCAGGTTTAAATTGGACACAAGCAGCCTGTAAAATGGCCGCCGCACCGCGTGACAGAACATTCTAGACTTTTCAGCAGGCAGACAAGATGGCGTTCCAATAAACATTCTTGCAAGATCGATAACGATTCAGCACAGTGAAGACAATACACAGGACATTATGGGTTTACAGTATAAACATCGATACTGGAATCGGTCTCCCAGGTACAAAGGAAAGCCATCAAGGGCCCATCCAAAGGACATTAATATGTAAACTCCCAACGGCTCTACGATGAGAGAGCCGTTAGCAGGTAGTTATACAGGACACTTGGAAGCCCCAAACCCCTCCAGGGGGAACACCGACCGATTTAACAATGGGAGAAATATTAACAGGTACTCAAACATTCAGGAGTAGCCCCGAAACCCATTAAGGACAGAGATCACCCATACAGGACATTTTGGGCGCCAAACCTTAAACAAAAGAATGGACATTGTAGTTGGGCGGGAAACGGAAGAACTGTGCACTATAATTGCAGGCCCAAACCGTCCATTCGCTCTCTGGCCTCTTGCTCTTGCTCTTGCCTCATGTTCTTGACTCTTGCCGCTTGTTGCTGTTATCATCGTGGCTGCTCCTGTGTAAAAGACTGTTGCAGAGACCTATGTTGGTAACTGGCAGCAGAACCAAAGGCCCGAGATGAGATGAGATGAGATGAGATGAGATGAGATGAGAGGAGAAGAGAAGAAGGCCATATCCATCGCCACGGTCAGTAAATCCCGACCGCGCCTGTAGGTCGATCAGCCAAGTCTTCTCGACAGGAAGTTTTCTTCTTTAACAAAACATATTGCATCAATGATAACTGGACTGTGCAAACACATCGTATCAGTGATATTGACAACGCTGCTCCAAGATTAAACTTTGAAGCCCACCAACAGAGGTCTTCACCACAGCGGACGGTCCAGCCGACTAGCCGAGCAGCAGAAGCAGTAAACAAGTGGGACCAGGAGATCTCCTGACCAACACGTGGGTGCTGCGGTGGAAAACATCCGATCAGCTATTCGGGATTTCTCCGAGTTATTACGAGTGGTGAGCATGAGTCTCGGGATCCTACGAAGCTAGTTTAGGATAGACATTGATAGGGGAGGGTTTAAAGATTAAGGATATTTGTAATGTGTGCCCTATTTACGTTGTGCTGGTCGTTCCTCGTTTCCCTAAGAGTGATTATAACTGTTTGTAAGATTGTACTGTCATTAATCTGTGCATATGACATGTATTTCATAATTTTAAGTATCATGCAATAAAGATTTTCCATTTCGTACCGTTCAAACAAAGTCTACATGAGTTTTATCTCCATTACTGCTCTCGCATCTAAGTCCAGTGTCTAGAACCGTAAGGGAGAGTGATTCGAACCACTCACAGGGGTGTCTAGTGTTCCCAGACTGGCTGGAGACCAGGCCTAGACCCGCACTGACATACAGGCTGCACAGAGCCGCGTGAATCTCACAGGCTACGAGACACGCAGGGTCAGGAGAGTATCCCTTACAAGAGTCAGTGTCTGTGAACTGTACCTCAGTGAGAGTCAATGCCCATGGAACTGTACCCCAGTGAGGGTCAGTGTCTGTAGAACTGTAGCCCAGTGAGAGTCAGTGTCTGTGGAACTGTACCCCAGTGAGAGTCAGTGTCTGTGGAACTGTACCCCAGTGAGAGTCAGTATCTGTGGAACTGTACCCCAGTGAGAGTCAATGCCTGTGGAACTGTACCCCAGTGAGAGTCAGGGTCTGAGGAACAGTACCCCAGTAAGTGTCAGTATCTGTGAAACTGTACCCCAGTGAGGGTCAGCGTCTGTGGAACTGTACCCCAGTGAGAGTCAGTGTTTGTGGAACTGTACACCAGTGAGAGTCAGTGCCTGTGGAACTGTACCCCAGTGAGAGCCAGTATCTGTGGAACTGTACCCCAGTGAGGGTCAGCGTCTGTGGAACTGTAGCTCAGTGAGAGTCAGTTACTGTGGAACTGTACCCCAGTGAGAGTCAATGTCTGTGGAACTGTACCCCAGTGAGAGTCAGTGTCTGTGGAACTGTACCCCAGCGAGAGCCTGTGCCCGTGGAACTGTACCCCAGTAAGAGTCAGTGTCTGTTGAACCTGTACCTCAGTGAGTGTCAGCGTCTGTGGAACTGTACCACAGTGAGAGTCAGTGTCTGTGGAACCGTACCCCAGCGAGAGTCACTGCCTGTGGAACTGTACCCCAGTGAAGGTCAGTGTCTGTAGAACTGTAGCCCAGTGAGAGTCAGTGTCTGTGGAACTGTACCCCAGTGCGAGACTGTGTCTGTGGTACTGTACCCCAGTGTGAGTCAGTGACTGTGGAACTGTTCCCCAGTAAGAGTCAGTGCCCATGGAACTGAACCCCAGTGATAGTCAGTGTCTATGGAACTGTACCCCAGTGAGAGTCAGTGTCTGTGGAAGTGTAGCCCAGTGAGGGTCAGTGTCTGTGGAACTGTACCCCAGTGAGGTTCAGTGTCTGTGGAACTGTACCCGAGTGTGAGCCAGTGCCTGTGGAACTGTACCCTAGTGTGAGTCAGTGCCTGTGGATCTGTACCCCACTGCGAATCAGTGTCTGTGGATCTGTACCCCAGTGAGAGTCAGGTTTTGTGAAACTGTACCCCAGTGAGAGTCAGTGTCTCTGGAACAGTACCTCAGTGAGAGTCAGTGGCTGTGGAACTGTACCCCAGTGAGAGTCAGTGTCTGTGGAACTGTACCCCAGTGAGAGTCAGTGTCTGTGAACTGTACCTCAGTGAGAGTCAGTGCCCATGGAACTGTACCCCAGTGAGGGTCAGTGTCTGTAGAACTGTAGCCCAGTGAGAGTCAGTGTCTGTGGAACTGTACCCCAGTGAGAGTCAGTGTCTGTGGAACTGTACCCCAGTGAGAGTCAGTGTCTGTGGAACTGTACCCCAGTGAGGGTCAGTGTCTGTAGAACTGTAGCCCAGTGAGAGTCAGTGTCTGTGGAACTGTACCCCAGTGAGAGTCAGTGTCTGTGGAACTGTACCCCAGTGAGAGTCAGTGTCTGTGGAACTGTACCTCAGTGAGAGTCAGTGTCTCTGGAACAGTACCCCAGTGAGAGTCAGTGTCTGTGGAACTGTACCCAAGTGAGAGTCAGTGTCTGTGGAACTGTACCCCAGTGAGAGTCAGTGTCTGTGAACTGTACCTCAGTGAGAGTCACTGCCTGTGGAACTGTACCCCAGTGAGGGTCAGTGTCTGTAGAACTGTAGCCCAGTGAGAGTCAGTGTCTGTGGAACTGTACCCCAGTGAGAGTCAGTGTCTGTGGAACTGTACCCCAGTGAGAGTCAGTATCTGTGGAACTGTACCCCAGTGAGAGTCAGTGTCTGTGGTACCGTACCCCAGCGAGAGTCACTGCCTGTGGAACTGTACCCCAGTGAGAGTCAGTGCCTGTGGAACTGTACCCCAGTGAGAGTCAGTACCTGTGGAACTGTACCCCAGTGAGAGTCAGTGTCTGTGGAACTGTACCCCAGTGCGAGACTGTGTCTGTGGAACTGTACCCCAGTGTGAGTCAGTGACTGTGGAACTGTTCCTCAGTAAGAGTCAGTGCCCATGGAACTGTACCCCAGTGAGAGTCAGTGTCTATGGAACTGTACCCCAGTGAGAGTCAGTGTCTGTGGAAGTGTAGCCCAGTGAGGGTCAGTGTCTGTGCAACTGCACCCCAGTGTGGTTCAGTGTCTGTGGAACTGTACCCGAGTGTGAGCCAGTGCCTGTGGAACTGTACCCTAGTGTGAGTCAGTGCCTGTGGAACTGTACCCCAGTGAGAATCAGTGTCTGTGGAACTGTACCCCAGTGAGAGTCAGTGTCTGTGGAACTGTACCCCAGCGAGAGCCTGTGCCCGTGGAACTGTACCCCAGTGAGAGTCAGTGTCTGTGGAACCTGTACCTCAGTGAGTGTCAGCGTCTGTGGAACTGTACCTCACTGCGAATCAGTGTCTGTGGATCTGTACCCCAGTGAGAGTCAGTGTCTGTAGAACTGTAGCCCAGTGAGAGTCAGTGTCTGTGCAACTGTACCCCAGTGAGAGTCAGTGTCTGTGGAACTGTACCCCAGTGAGAGTCAGTGTCTCTGGAACAGTACCCCAGTGAGAGTCAGTGTCTGTGGAACTGTACCCAAGTGAGAGTCAGTGTCTGTGGAACTGTACGATAGCAAAATACTGCAGATGCTGGAAATCCGAAATAACAACAGAAAACGCTGGAAAAACTCAGCAGGCCAGGCAGCATCCGTGGAGAGAGAAAGAGAGTTGACGTTTCAGGTCGATGACCTGATGAAAGGTCATCGACCTGAAACGTCAACTCTCTTTCTCTCTCCACGGATGCTGCCTGGCTTGCTGAGTTTTTCCAGCGTTTTCTGTTGTTATTTCTGTGGAACTGTACCCCAGGGAGAGTCAGTGTCTGTGAACTGTACCTCAGTGAGAGTCAGTGCCCATGGAACTGTACCCCAGTGAGGGTCAGTGTCTGTAGAACTGTAGCCCAGTGAGAGTCAGTGTCTGTGGAACTGTACCCTAGTGAGAGTCAGTGTCTGTGGAACTGTACCCCAGTGAGAGTCAGTATCTGTGGAACTGTACACCAGTGAGAGTCAGTGTCTGTGGAACCGTACCCCAGCGAGAGTCACTGCCTGTGGAACTGTACCCCAGTGAGAGTCAGTGCCTGTGGAACTGTACCCCTGTGAGAGTCAGTACCTGTGGAACTGTACCCCAGTGAGAGTCAGTGTCTGTGGAACTGTACCCTAGTGCGAGACTGTGTCTGTGGAACTGTACCCCAGTGTGAGTCAGTGACTGTGGAACTGTTCCTCAGTAAGAGTCAGTGCCCATGGAACTGTACCCCAGTGAGAGTCAGTGTCTATGGAACTGTACCCCAGTGAGAGTCAGTGTCTGTGGAAGTGTAGCCCAGTGAGGGTCAGTGTCTGTGGAACTGTACCCCAGTGAGGGTCAGTGTCTGTGGAACTGTACCCGAGTGTGAGTCAGTGCCTGTGGAACTGTACCCTAGTGTGAGTCAGTGCCTGTGGAACTGTACCCCAGTGAGAATCAGTGCCTGTGGAACTTTACCCCAGTATGAGTCAGTGTCTGTGGAACTGTACCCCAGTGAGAGTCAGTGTCTGTGGAACTGTACCTCAGTGAGAGTCGGTGTCTGTGGATCTGTACCCCAGTGAGAGTCAGTGTCTGTGGAACTGTACCCCAGTGAGAGTCAGTGTCTGTGGAATTGTACCCCAGTGAGAATCAGTGCCTGTGGAACTGTACCTCAGTGAGAGTCAGTGCCCATCGAACTGTACCCCACTGCGAATCAGTGTCTGTGGATCTGTACCCCAGTGAGAGTCAGGGTCTGTGGAACTGTACCCCAGTGAGAGTCAGTGTCTCTGGAACAGTACCTCAGTGAGAGTCAGTGGCTGTGGAACTGTACCCCATTGAGAGTCAGTGTCTGTGGAACTGTACCCCAGTGAGAGTCAGTGTCTGTGAACTGTACCTCAGTGATAGTCAGTGCCCATGGAACTGTACCCCAGTGAGGGTCAGTGTCTGTAGAACTGTAGCCCAGTGAGAGTCAGTGTCTGTGAACTGTACCTCAGTGATAGTCAGTGCCCATGGAACTGTACCCCAGTGAGGGTCAGTGTCTGTAGAACTGTAGCCCAGTGAGAGTCAGTGTCTGTGGAACTGTACCCCAGTGAGAGTCAGTGTCTGTGGAACTGTACCCCAGTGAGAGTCAGTGTCTGTGGAACTGTCCCCCAGTGAGAGTCAGTGTCTCTGGAACAGTACCTCAGTGAGAGTCAGTGGCTGTGGAACTGTACCCCAGTGAGAGTCAGTGTCTGTGGAACTGTACCCCAGTGAGAATCAGTGTCTGTGAACTGTACCTCAGTGAGAGTCAGTGCCCATGGAACTGTACCCCAGTGAGGGTCAGTGTCTGTGGAACTGTACCCCAGTGAGAGTCAGTGTCTGTGGAACTGTACCTCAGTGAGAGTCAGTGTCTGCGGAACCGTACCCCAGTGAGAGTCAGCGTCTGTGGAACTGTACCCCAGTGAGAGTCAGTGTTTGTGGAACTGTACCCCAGTGAGAGTCAGTGCCTGTGGAACTGTACTGCAGTGAGAGTCAGTGTCTGTGGAACTGTACCTCAGTGAGAGTCAGTGCACATCGAACTGTACCCCACTGCGAATCAGTGTCTGTGGATCTGTACCCCAGTGAGAGTCAGTGCCCATGGAACTGTACCCCAGTGAGGGTCAGTGTCTGTACAACTGTAGCCCAGTGAGAGTCAGTGTCTGTGGAACTGTACCCCAGTGAGAGTCAGTGTCTGTGGAACTGTACCCCAGTGAGAGTCAGTGTCTGTGGAACTGTACCCCAGTGAGAGTCAGTGTCTGTGGAACTGTACCTCAGTGAGAGTCAGTGTCTGTGGAACAGTACCCCAGTGAGATTCAGTGCCCGTTGACCTGTACCCCAGTGAGAGTCAGTGTCTGTGGAACTGTACCCCAGTGAGAGTCAGTGTCTTTGGAACCGTACCCCAGTGAGAGTCAGTGTCGGTGGAACTGTACCACAGTGAGAGTCAGTGTCTGTGGAACCGTACCGCAGTGAGAGTCAGTGTCTGTGGAACTGTACCCCAGTGAGAGTCAGTGTTTGTGGAACTGTACCCCAGTGAGAGTCAGTGCCTGTGGAACTGTACTGCAGTGAGTGTCTGTGTCTGTGGAACTGTACCCCAGTGAGAGTCAGTGCCTGTGGAACTGTACTGCAGTGAGAGTCAGTGCCTGTGGAACTGTACCCCAGTGAAAGTCAGTGTCTGTGGAACTGCACCCCAGTGAGAGTCAGTGTCTGTGGAACTGTACCCCAGTGAGAGCCAGTATCTGTGGAACCCGTACCCCAGTGAGAGTCAGTGTCTGTGGAACTGTACCCCAGTGAGAGTCAGTGTCTGTGGAACCCGTACCCCAGTGAGAGTCAGTGTTTGTGGAACTGTACTGCAGTGAGAGTCAGTGCCTGTGGAACTGTACCCCAGTGAGAGTCAGTGGCTGTGGTACTGTACCCCAGTGAGAGTCAGTGTATGTGGAACCCGTACCCCAGTGAGAGTCAGTGCCTGTGGAACTGTACAGCAGTTTGAATCAGTGTCTATGGAACTGTACCCCAGTGAAGGTCAGTGTCTGTGGAACAGTACCCCAGTGAGAGTCAGTGCACATCGAACTGTACCCCACTGCGAATCAGTGTCTGTGGATCTGTACCCCAGTGAGAGTCAGTGCCCATGGAACTGTACCCCAGTGAGAGTCAGTGTCTGTGGAACTGTACCCTAGTGAGAGTCAGTGTCTGTGGAACTGTACCCAGGTGAGAGTCAGTATCTGTGGAACTGTACACCAGTGAGAGTCAGTGTCTGTGGAACCGTACCCCAGCGAGAGTCACTGCCTGTGGAACTGTACCCCAGTGAGAGTCAGTGCCTGTGGAACTGTACCCCTGTGAGAGTCAGTACCTGTGGAACTGTACCCCAGTGAGAGTCAGTGTCTGTGGAACTGTACCCTAGTGCGAGACTGTGTCTGTGGAACTGTACCCCAGTGTGAGTCAGTGACTGTGGAACTGTTCCTCAGTAAGAGTCAGTGCCCATGGAACTGTACCCCAGTGAGAGTCAGTGTCTATGGAACTGTACCCCAGTGAGAGTCAGTGTCTGTGGAAGTGTAGCCCAGTGAGGGTCAGTGTCTGTGGAA